>JAQFVV010012408.1:3125821-3297804 GCA_028023455.1 Epiperipatus broadwayi | reverse complement strand
CAAATTATTTTTTTTTGTACAATTTTTTTTGTTAAAAGAGGAAATCTGTTTAATCAGATATCGATCTTTGTAGCAATTTTTTTTTGTAAATGATTGTTTCACTTTGGAAGCTTATAATGGGTCAGAGCTATAATTTTTGAAATTGTCTTATCTCAAGATCTAAAGAAGGAAGCTCAAAGATTTGAAGTGTTACCTGGATGTTAAAAAGAAAAAAAAAAACAAAAGAAAGGAAATAAGAATTGAGTCTATTTTTTTTTTTAAAACAAAAGTGTCTGGAAAAAGGATTAAACTTTTCAGTTGAAAAATAATATAGTTGAAAATAAATTAGAGATCTAATTAAAACAAATTTGTCCAAAAATAGCAAGTGATGCTATCTCTGATTGGTTAAGGTAGCTAAAAATTGGATATAAAAAGCTGTCTTGAGTTATTATTAGGATTATTGTGATTGATTCAGATTGTTAAACTATCAAATTGAATGCTGAAAATATAAAAAAATGTCTTGCTAGAAAAATTATATGTATGTCCCATCGATTCCGGACCATCTGGGGAAGCTGCACATCACATAGGAAAGAAAAGATGTTGTGTCTAAAATAATATTCTACACCTTTTAACTGACCAGATAAATAAGATGTTTTTAATAGAAGGAAGAAAGCATTCACCTGCATTCAAAGAAGATGAATTAATCTACTAATAAATATTAATCATCAAGTCCAATTAATTGTTACAACAACTGATTTTAAACTCAAGAAAATTTACAAATGGGAAAACAACTGCTGTATTTCATCCACATGCTTGACAGGAAGAGAAGAAAAAATTAATATAATGATTTCCAAATTATCCACTAAAGCAAATAACCTCAATAGAGTCACCATCATCAAATAGTTATACACCTCAAGAAAGAGATTGTTCCCAGTAAAACGGAAATGGTAGCTGCAGAAATATAAACCTTACACAAGACAAGTTTGAACCCTTGGAAATTCGCCACAAACAAAAGATCGGTAATATGACTTTTTATATCTATTTTCTTTATGATATCAGTCTTAATAAACATTTTAGCAATAAAGTGGTACATTTTATTTAAAGAACTTTTAAAGACTATTCAGATCAATTAAAAACAAGAATGTCTTACTAATAATAACTTTGAGCTTCATAAATGATCTTGAATGTATGAAAATGATTTGTTTATTAATTTTACAATATTAATGTGTAAAACAATTTTTTTTTATGGTATTATGATTTTAGTTTTAACTAATATATTATTATTTTGGTTTTAAATAATATTTTGTTATCATGGGATAAAACACGCACATACATAATGATATTTTATATGTGTATAATTGTGAGTGAATGTGAAATAATAAGTAGTGTTAGAATATTAGATTAGTTTGTTTCATTAAGTATAGCATTTCAGAGGTAGAAGAGAGGGGGGAGAAAATAATTTAAAACACTTAGTTTCTAAAACTGGTTTTTCAATTTTAATAACATTTTTTTCTTTTAATTGTTTTTATATGTTGGATTTTGCGCAAGGTGTGCTAACGAGTTGATAATATTTTTTTTTAACATACACTTTTCAGAGTGGAAAATCATGGTCAATGTGGACGCTCAATCTAATATAAATATACATTGGAAGTGAAAAGGGGAAGAACTAAAATTAAACTGAGGATTGCTATATACTTTAAATTACGTTTATTATTCATGTCACTCTTTACATTTATCTGTGAAATTTTTATGTATATGTTAGAACCGTAGTAATAAATATTAGTTTGTTTTATTAAACGAGGCTGCAGATAATATTTTATTAATTTTGTAGTCTTCTTATATGTGATTATTCAATTATCATCAATTGTTAATATTAGTTATTAAGATATAAGTAAATATGCTAAAATTAAGCAACAATTATGAATACCTTATTTGTAAAAATTAGTTTTATGTTTAGTCTTAGTTCTAAAGCTGTAGTTGAACTTTTGTCATTATTTATTATCATCATCATCATTTTTCATCAACGTTGAATGATGGAGCTGTTTTAATCGTTTAAAGGCTTTCAAATAAATATTGATTTTATAATATTTATTATTTCTTAGTATTTATTATAAACGATCCCATCATCTATTTCATGCAAGGATGAGTAAATTACAATCCTAAATTAAAGTTATATATAATCTGAGCTAGTGAACTTATAAAATATTGAAACACATTTGTTATGCTAAGATCTGAGAAATGATTTATGTCTAGTATACTCCACTTTGGTTTATAGATGTTTTACTTTTAGCTAAATATTAGTGCATATAGTGATATGGCTCAAAAAGCAAAATCTCCCATTTTATTAGAAATAAAGTACCCAAAAGGGGATTCAAACCCGGTACATGTGAAAGGTTAGTAGATATAACCATGTCTAGATTCAGATAATCTAGTGGCGCCCTGCTAGACCATATTCACTTAGTATTTGTGTAAACATGCACTTAACATCAAACCAAGAAATGAAAGTGGATAAAACCTACTGCCTGTATACCTGAGTTATATTTTATTGAATTACTAGTGTACTCACTTCACGTGATATAACTTTTGGCTTTGCCAAGAAAGCTGATATTTCATTTATTTTAGATATTTAATTATAATAAAATTATAAGAATCATATTTATTATGATTAAATAGACATTTTCAAATTCAAATAGTAAATTATTTAAAGTGTTTCTGTCATGAATAAATATTATTGTATTGTATTTTATTGTTTTGCTTTATTGATAATCTTATTATTAAAATAGATTTTAATAATTTAAATCCAAAAGTGTAGCTAATAATATTAGAGAAGTTCAATTTCTTCTAATACAGTTTAATATATCTAGTTTGGTTCCTGAATCAACCATAATGCTAGTTAATTTTAATTTAATGTTAAAAGTTAATGTGTAGTTGTCATAATTAGAATAAAGTATTTTATTTTAACAGTAGTTGTGGAGGGACCATACTACTGCTGGTAGACAGCACTGCGCCACCATCAACAGCCATCCTGAAGCTTGAAAGTGATACATTTCTATACAAAATTGACTGAAATTCTGCCCCAAAAAATGCTTGAGGCACAATCCAATGAATCTATCAAAAATATAAATTACAAAAAAAAAAAACAAAGAAAGTCCTATAAAATTCAAATTAAAAAAAACAGAAATCAGTCAAAATACACAAAACATGCCCCCCCAAAGCACACCTAGCTAATTTCATCAAATTCTTCACTGAAATTGAAAAATAAAAGTACCCGAGGCAATACAAATGCAACAAATCCATTGAAAATACAAATTACAAAAAAAGAAGAAAATCCTATAAAATCCAAATTAAAAAATCAGAAATTGGTGAAAATCCACAAAGTAAAAAACATGGCAGAGAGAGAACATGAAATCCAAAACATCTAATTATTTACCTTTCAACATTTGTAAATATGCATCTACAATCATATTCAAAAGCAATTAATTGTTCTCTTGCTTTCAAATTATGGAATATCTAAATTCAGCAATAATATTTAAATAATGAAAAAGCAATACACAAAAAATAATTATTAACGTATAATCCACCCCTCCCCCCAAAGTAGCTGAAATTGACAAATTAAGTAGCTTTCAATATTTGCAAATGATCAGATTTGAAAGCAACAGTTATATAAACTAAAAAGAATATTACAGGAGAGAATCTATTTCTCAAATTAATTATTCACTGGTTTGAAATCATGGCATATTAAAAATAAGTCAAACATAAAACCTACCCCCTCCCCCAATAAAGAATTTCTATCCAAAAATAATTGAAATGGACAAATTAAGTCAAACAAATACTTCTAAAATACAAATTAAAAAAAAAAAAAAAACCAAAAAACACTATGCCTCAAGAATTCAATCAGAAATAATTAAAATGCAAATACAGAATTTGTTGTATTACCAGTGTAAAATTATGACAAAATATGGCAACCACCAAGTAACTTTTCTAAAATATACTAAATGTTATTAATATTTAAAAAATAAAAAAACTATTTGCAAATATGCTTGTGCATTATTTAACTAACAGATATAATAATAACTCACAATACAGATTAATACATAGTATGCAATTAAATATAATTATAGCAAGTTTAAAAGAGAAAGTGGAAAAATTATCAACTTTTGTTCCAGGTTCGGTTCAGCGCCATTTGCACAATGATGAGTTGATCATCACGATATCCTGCATTTTTTTACAACTATTCTCTAATTAAAATTATAAAATTTAGCTTTCTATTGGTAAATGTCTTAATACTTTTATCAAAGGTGATACCCAGCAGATTAAAAAAATAATTTAACAGAAGATGTCTACAAACCCTAGCAGAGTTATTTAGAGAAAGTTACACACACACGTGTATATAATATCCCAATGCAATATTAAAATAATAAATGATTGTTCAGCATTTTGCCAAAGAGAAAATATTTTCTTTAAAATATACTTTAGTACCATATTCTATGCACACTGGTAATTATATATAAGATGCATATTTCATTAAGTTTTATTTATAAGAAAATTGCAAATTGAAATGATGTAATAGCCCTCTCTTACATTAAAAAAATATAGGTTCAAATAATTATTTAAAGAAGGTACTTCCACAAAATATAATACCCAATGCAATTGAAAAGAATAAATGATTTTTCAGTATTTTGCCAAAGAGAAAATATTTTCTGAAAAAAAAATACTTTAGTACTATATTCTGTGCATAGTAAATATATATAAGATGCATATTAAATTATGTTTTATTTAAACAAAGTTGCAATTGCATCTATATTTTTTAATGTGAGAGGTCTAATTACCAATGTAAAATCCACCCCTCCCCCGAAAATAGCTTTAATTGACAAATTAAGTTGCTGGTGTAGATTTTCAAAAAATATACTAAATACTTAAAAAAGAAAAGACTTTCGACATCAAATTATTTAGCTTTAAAGCAATTAATTGTTCTCTGGCTTTCAAATTATGGCATATCTAAATAGATCAATAATATTTAAATAATTAAAAAGCAATACATAAAAAATAGTAACCAATGTAAAAAAACAAATCACAAAAAATAATTACCAATGTCCTTCCAGTCATTTATAGTAGGCACTTGAAGGTTTTCAGCATAATCCATTAAAAAGAACATTATTTTGATTTAGAGTTCACATTGTAATTAGTAACAGAAGATTGAGTAATGGTGGTTATTTGGTCTAAAGAAATACAGCAAAGTTGGCAGAATAACAGTGGTTATTTGGTCTAAAAAATACAGCAAAGATGGCAGAATAACAGTGGTTATTTGGTCTAAAAAATACAGCAAAGATGTTAGAATTTTGAAGCTTTTAACACACTTGAATAGTAACAGAAGATTAAGTAAGTAAGGATGGTTATTTGGTTTAAAAAAATACAGCAAAGATGGCAGAATTTTGAAGGATTTTGGAACAGATTTTAACACACTTAAATAGTAAGAGAAGATTAAGTAATGGTGGTTACAGCAAAGATGGAAAAAATTAGCAGATTATAATTTAGAAATTGTAAAATTTAGACCGATGGCATATTAATCACTTGCAATATTGCATCGAATAGATCTTCACCATGATGCAATCATCACCACATGAATTCACTTAAATATGCATCCAGGTAATGTCAAGCAATTCCCCTCTCTCATTTATTATGACATTTTAAAAGCCCTCAAAGCCTTTCTGTATTTTGGGTATGAGCCCCAGTAGCAGGATCAACAAAATTGTAAGAATGATTCACTTTGAAGTGTTGGTAACCTGCAGCATTTAATACATCACTTTTGTAGGCCTTCTAGAAGTCAGTATATATGGTGAATCCTGGTGCTAAATGTTGTTTAATGTCATCTAGAAGAACAGATGCTATTCAATCTGGAATAGCAACAATGAAACACTCTTTCATTTCTCTACATAAACCACCAAATAACCAATGTTGGCAAAGAATTCTTCCCTGTTGATTTTTGCATTTAGCGAATAGAGTTTTGTCAACCTCTACACTTTTTCCTGGGTCTCCAATTTTGCAGGATGGGCAAGATAGCAGACTTTCTTTACATGCTTCTCTCAAATATTGCTTCCATGCAATGACAGTCTTCCTGTGCAAATCATTTTTTCCCAATTGGATGGTCAATTGATTTTTACTCCAATAATAAATGATTTGAATGGCTGTGACAAATGACATTTTGCAGCCTTCAAACCAGGTTCTTTTTCGAAGTGCTATGCAACATTGACATGCCTTAATGTTGCACTTCCATTATGCCCTTGCACTCACATAAAGTTTCATTTGATGGCCATTAACACACATACTTTGAGAAGGCAGAACACTTTTACTTTGGAGGAACTCTGCTTCAAGTTCTGTCTTTGGGAGATCCCAAACTTTCATCATTTTGAGTTAAAAAAATGAATATTATGGAAAAGATGCTACTTAAATTTCAGCTGCTACTGATATTTCAGCACAGGATTTTGAAATGTTGCTTGAAGATTTGTGCATATTTAATGTATTCTTCTGCATCAGAAAATAATTCATATTAACCCTGTCAAAAAGTAAAAATAATCCCAACAACTTGTATTTCTAGCAGTAGAAAATAATTAACATATCATAATAAAACTAAGCAGGTATTTTAAAAGTCTAGTTCTGTTATATTTTGATTAAATTTGTTGGCTTTGAAAAATATATTTTTCATATTTCATTTTGAAAGTACAAATTGTGATTTAATATATTATGGTGTAGTTATATTTAATTGGTATATGTGTATGGATTTAATTTAGTATTTTCCTAAGAATCTCATATAGCATACATATATGATGAAATGTTTAGGATACTATTAACCAGTTTTTAGCTTTTGCGAGTATGTTAAATGGTAATTTTAAAAATAAATTTCATTTAAAGTGAAAGTAAATGTTTTCTTTGCAGTAACCATTTTTCATTCACTTGAGAATCACTTTTGTTGAGCTAAGTTAAGAAGTTTAACAATAGAAAACTAAATTTTATAATTTTAAAGAAAGGTTGTAAAAGCTAATGCATTTTTAATTCATTGTATTTTGGGAAATAGCTAATGGATTTTTATGCTGCAAATAAACTTTTTCTATGGCATATCACACTTTGTATTTTCAAAATGAAATGTGATTTTCACATGAAAAACAATTTCTTGAACCAAAAAAATGGGAAAAATCCAAGTGCCTACTATAAATGAAGGAAGACATTGGTAATTATTTTTTGTGTATTGCTTTTTAATTATTAAATATTATTAATGAATTTAGATATGCCATAATTTCAAAGCCAGAGAACAATTAATTGCTTTAAAGCTAAATAATTTGATGTTGAAAGCCGTATTTTTAAGTATTTAGTATATTTTTTGAAAATCTGCGCACTCAACTTAATTTGTCAATTAAAGCTATTTTGGGGGGAGGGGTGGATTTTACATTGGTAATTAGACCTCTCACACTAAAAAATATAGATGCATTTGCAACTTTGTTTAAATAAAACATAATTAAATATGCATCTTATATATATATTTACTATGCACCAGAATATAGTTCTAAAGTATATTTAAAAAAAATATTTTCTCTTTGGCAAAATACTGAAAAATCATTTATTATTTTGTATTGCATTGGGTGTTATATTTTGTGGAAGTACCTTCTTTAAATTATTGTTTGCACTTATATTTTTTTAATGTAAGAGAGGGCTATTACATCATTTTAATTTGCAACTTTCTTATAAATAAAATGTAATGAAAGATGCATCTTATATATAATTACCAGTGTGCACAGAATATGGTACTAAAGTATATTTTAAAGAAAATATTTTCTCTTTGGCAAAATGCTGAACAATCATTTATTATTTTAAATTGCATTGGGATACTCTGCTAGTATTTATAGATATCTTCTGTTAAATTATTTTTTAATCTGCTGGAGATCACCTTTGATAAAAGTGTTAAAAAATTTACCAATAGAAAGCTAAATTTTATAATTTTAATTAGAGAATAGTTGTAAAAAATGCAGGATATCGTGATGATCAACTCATCATTGTGCAAATGGCATTGAACTGACTCTGGAACAAAAGTTGGTAATTTTTTCACTATCTCTTTTAAACTTGCTATAATTATATTTAATTACTTACTATGTATTAATCTGTGTTATGAGTTATTATTATATCAGTTAGTTAAATAATGCACAAGCATATTTGCAAATAGTCTTTTATTTTTTAAATATTGATAACATTTAGTACATTTTAGAAAAATTACTCAGTGGTTGCCATATTTTGTTATAATTTTAAAGTGATAATACAACAAATTCCGTATTAGCAATTAATTATTTTTGATCGAATTCTTGATGCATAGTGTTTTTGGGGTTGTTTTTTTTTATTTGAATTTTAAAAGTATTTGTTTGATTTAATTTGTCAATTTCAGTTATTTTTGGATAGAAATTCTTTATTGGGGGAGGGGGTAGGTTTTATGTTTGACTTATTTTTGATGATGTGCCATAATTTCAAACCAGTGAATAATTAATTTGAGAAATAGATTCTCTCGTGTAATATTCTTTTTAGTTTATATAACCTTTGCTTTTAAATATGATTTTATGTTGATAATTATTTTTTGTGTATTGCTTTTTCATTATTTAAATATTATTGCTGAACTTAGATATCCCATAATTTGAAAGCAAGAGAACAATTGCTTTTGAATATGATTGTAGATGCATATTTACAAATGTTGAAAGGTAAATAATTAGATGTTTTGGATTTCATGTTCTCTCTCTGCCATGTTTTTTACTTTGTGGATTTTCACCAATTTCTGATTTTTTAATTTGAATTTTATAGTATTTTCTTCTTTTTTAGTGATTTGTATTTTTGATGAATTTGTTGCATTTGCATTGCCTCAGGCACTTTTACTTTTCAATTTCAGTGAAGAATTTTATAAAATTAGCTAGATTGGGGGGGTGCTGTGTTTTGCATATTTTGACTGATTTCTGTTTTTTTTAATTTGAATTTTATAGGATTTTTTTTATTTTTTTTTTGTAATTTATCTTTTTGATAGATTCTGTGGATTGTGCCTCAGGTATTTTTGGGGAGAATTTTGGACAATTTTGTATATAAATTTATTACTTACAAGCTTTGGGCTGGTTGTTAATGGTGGCACAGCACTGTCTATTGGTGGTAGTATGATTCCTCCACAACTACCAATTTAACTAGTACATACAAAACATCAAATAGAAACCCCAATAATAATCATTTACAAACTTGATTATATTAGTAATATTAAAAAGATATGAAGCATGGCTCTAATCCATAGGTCAAGATCCATTGCTTTATTTTCCTCTAGTTAGTGAAACAAAAAAAATAATCAAAAAAAAATATGAACTTGCTTCAGGTGGACTCAGAAAATATCCGGGTTTGACGTACCTTACTTTAACTTCCCTTCCTATTTTTCTTCCATTTTATTTGATTTCCCAATTTACCACCACCCCTTATTTATTAATTTTATCATATTTATCTGGATTGTCTAGTTCAAATCCTGTTTGTCCTTTTCCTGGTTTGAGTGCTTTTTTTAAATATTATTTTTTAGGCTTTCCAGGATCAGGAGGTATATAAGGTCTTAACTTTCTTAGATTACTTGTTTCTTAGTCTCCTGGATCATTTGTTAGATTTCCATAATCTATTGAGGTAAGAAGTTGGGTCATACCCTCAATTGTGATGATCTGACTCCCAAGCATGATCTTCTGAATCTAGGGTGGCATATTATGGCATATGACCCTGATTACATGAGCTGAGTATTACATGCCAATAGAGACCTTATTTTTGTCACATGATGCAGAAAAAACTGTGTATGGGTCTTCTTACGATCATATTAATACCTTGCACTTTTTACTATGTGCAGTATGCCTTTGTGGCACTCCTCATTCCATTAGGTCTGCCTCAATGCTTTCTTATACCCTTCAAACATTGTAGGTGGTTGCTTTAATGATTTTCACCAATCTTTGGCAGCTACCCTTTTAAATGATGACTGGTGATTGTTCCTTTTTTTTCACTCACTTGGTGAAAATAGAATGTTTCCTGAAGATTCTCTAAATAATCTATTGTATTTCCACCTGGTTCCCCTCTAAACTCTTGGATATGAATGAACCACAGCATTGGTGATATTCCTTGGATGACAACAGTAGGGATGGATTGTTGATTCTCTTCATGTTTATGTTGCTCATCACCTGCCTGTTTACTGATAGTTACAGCATTTTTATACTCATTTTCTACGATCAACTGATGCTTACATCCTATATTCACTCTTGATTCTTCATCCTCTTCTTTGTCTTGTTTTCCATTCTGTTGGATATAGGCTATCTCCTTTTGCTGCACATCTACTGTTTCTTCTCTTTTACTATGCTTTCCTGAAAATCCAATATCCATTCAATCTCTACCAATCATTTTCCCATTTTTGGTCATAAAGCTTTGCAGCATATCCCTCATCATCTGCCTCTCATTCTTCATCTCTTTTATAAATTTCTCCATCATGCTATTCTCCTTTCAATGATTTTGACTTTTCTGTTCATCTTCCTTCCATTCTACCAATATCTCATGCATATTATCTTCCATTTTCACTTTATTTGAAATCTTTTTTGCTTGTTTAAATATAATAGATTTAACATGCTCAAGTTGACAAGGTTCCTCGTCCTATCTCCCTAATTCATATCTGCCCTGTTATCCTCTGTTTTTTATTCTATCCTTATGTCTAAGATCTCCAGTTGCCCTGTTTGTTAAATAAAATTCTCAGCTGGCTGTTCTGGTACCTGAAACAAACTTAAAACATTTACCTTAGTTACATTATGTACATTTATCAAATCTCACATTTACTTTATTTTTCTCATATCATTCCCAGACATTCTATAATGTGCTACCTGGGTTCAACGATATTGCTGCAGCTATCGATGATCACTCTTGTTGACAAATTTATTTGCATGGGGGCCAGCCAACAAGGTGAGATCCCAAAAATCATGAAGGATTGCTCAGGTCCACACACCAACAAGACAAAATATATAATGTTATTTTATCCAATCTTCATCAATGAATGGGATTTTCCCCTTCCACCTTTTTATGTTTAAAATATAATTAAATGGACACCCTTGATATAGTGTCTTTCCTAAACCCAACTGTTTATGCATAAGATACATTTTCTGTATATAATCAAATATAAAATATAAATCATTTCACCTTGACAAAAAAAAAAAAAAGCTTGCTCTAATTCATAATCCCTTAGAGCAAAATATTATTTTTTATCTGCCAACACACATTGATCAGGAAATAAAGAATACATATTTTAATTAATTCTCTAATATAAGAACATGTGGGTAGAAATTTGTTGAGGTAAAAGCAAACTGGCATATAAGTAAGATTTTAAAATCAAATATAAATGACATTTATATGTAAATAACAAATATCATATATAAACCACTTGACTAAGAGAAAACTAACTTTACATTAGGAAAAGCATAATTTAAAGGCAGGAAATATGTTTATTGCAGAGGCATTAAAATTCAATTATAGAAAGTCAAGGTTACAGAAACAAAATAGCATTTAAATCAAAAAAGAGAAATTACATTTTAAAGGCACTCATTTACAAGATACTTTCATTTGCAAGATACTTAATTATGTGATCAACTGTTGACAAATAAAAAAAATGTTACCTAACATTTTTTACAGTCCACTTTGAAATCATTGTCCCATAACGGCATGAGGGATTTAAAATTGGCTTCACATTTTGAACATAGGAATAGCTAGCTATTTGCATTTATTCAGAGTTCAACTTTTCACCAGTCCAAAAATTAAACATTCAGAGAAATTTTTCCCACTTCATGGCATCTGTGATTCCATTTGGGACCAGAGGGGACCTAAGTAGGCTATGTCTGCTTACCCCAAACACATATTGATGCACTTCTTTAGAAAAATTTTATATGAACTGACCAAAAAATTAGCACCAACTGACTCCTATTGTTCTCTATTTATATGTTTTTAAGTCACATTCCACATTTTCCCCTTTTGCAATTGCCCAGAGCAAAATCCATATCTTGACTTGGGGCATGTTCATATTTGATCTAAACTATTTGAGCATTGTCTTCCTATGATTCACCCTCCTGATAAACCCAATGATTTTATTGTTTCAAGTTTAAATATAGATTTTAAGAAATTTTCGTTTACTTTAATTTAACAAAAAAATCCATTACTATTTCGTTAATGGATTCTCTTTTGTTTTATTTTACAGAATATAATTAGAGTTTATTGCAAAAGTAAATCTCCAGAATAAAATGCTCAATTAAAAAAAAAAATATTATTTTCAAATTTATTTTTTAATTTATTTTGATTTTATTATAGTTTCCATTTTATAATTCTATGTGCACATATCTGCACACATATATGTATATCTATATCTAATATTTAAGATCATTATTCAAACAAAATATTCAAGATTTTATTAACTAATTTTTTATTTGCAGATCTAATACATACAAAATGGCAAACAGAAACCCCAATAATAATAATCGTTTACAAACTTGATTATATTAGCAATATTAAAAGATGTGAAGCATGTATCTAATCCATAGATTGAAATCCATTGCTTCAATATATGGTTATCAGATCATTTGAGTTACAATTGTCTGAAATACAGAGTTAGGCACTCATGGTTATAAATGTAGAAATTGAAATTCAGTAGTTAAATATTAGCATGAATTTTCCAGTCCATTTAAGAGACTCATTAATGGAAATATTATAGAATAAAGGTAGTCTTTCTGGAAACAAAATTTAAGATAATTATCAAGACATCTTTATATACATTTACATATGTGGCAGCATTAATTTGGAATAGGAATTAGTAAGTAGAATACTTCAACCCATCTCTTATAATATAAACATTAATAAATTCAAACAAATATATGCACATGCATATAAAGTTTAAAAAAGATAATCTGTGTATAAGAAAATGATATTTATTTAAATATCTTTGAAACACTAAATATTATATAAAGAAGGAAAATATTGCTAAATAAAAAAATCCATATACATATATGTTAAGATCACAGAATTATGGTAAAGTTGACATCATGGAATTATAGGAAAGCTGACATTTTAAAAGTGTTAGTTGACAAAAACTACAAAGATAGTTGAAAGCACTTCTAAGTGATGATTATAGATATATTTTTATAAACTTTTAAGTACTGTATTTTCTAACATTTATTTATAAATTTATTATATTATTTTAAAGAAATAGACATTGATTTGTAATATTATATATTGTAACGAGCACAGACGTTCGTTACATTGTTTTTTTTTTATTTATTAAACATGAAAGTAAATTAAAAAGTTCGCATTTAAAAATTTTTTTTAAGAATTAAAAATTGAAATTAAATATCTTAAACTCGTATATATTAAATCACACAGATAATGAAAAATTATTAAAATAAAACTTTATTAAAGAAAAAGTATTTTAAAACTAAATTTTAAAAAGATTTGGAAATAAAATTATATCTTTAAATTTATCTTTAAATATATCTTTGATTTGGAAAACAGGTTAATTAATCAGAAATGGAAATGATAAATTTAATTAGTCAAATGTAAACCAGCCTTGGGCATCTAAATGTAAAAACATCGGTCAGATAGGAAAACAATAGAAACAAATAGCCAATGAAAGAAATCCATTGGGAAATCGGACCTCAGCAAAAGGAAAATTTGGAAGTGAGTGATTATTGATTATTACGATGTGACTATATGTATTAGTATGGAGTTGGAGATGAAGGAATTGACAGACGCACGGTCAATTCTTTCAGCTGTTAAAGAAAAGAGAAATGAACTATTGTTTCCTACATTGAGGACCAATTGAACTAAAAAACCTCCGAATGAATAAATAAAACAACGGCTAAATGGATACCAATCTTTTGAGGACGGCGTGGGAATTCACGTTCATGGCAAGCAACGGATAAAGATGAACTGTTTTAAACCATAAGAACTTTATAAATAATGAACATTAAATTAAAATTTTCTATATTTAAATGATTGCAATATGATCCTATCTGACCAAACTAAATTCTTTATTAATAGTGTTATTTGATGTATTTTTTTTCTTATTTATGTAAAATCATTTCCATTTATTTATTTTTTATTCTTTAAGTTTTTATCATGATTTTTTTGTTTTTCGTTAAATTAATTATATAAATGTTAAACTTAAGTCGGGCATGAATGGCTGTATAGATTTGTAAAGTTATATTAGGGGAGGGTAATCTTAGGTTATTTGTGTCATTGTTAGATTGGGTCAATGGGTTGGATATATTGATGTAGTTAGTAGATGTAGTCAGAGATTCGCTACTGGCAGAATCGCTTCATACGCCGCACTCTCCCGTTTTGCCTAGGGAAGGAATTATAAGACGCAGAGTGCAGTTCCTTTCTATGGAGTTTTTTTTTTATTGTTCTTCTCGTTGGATAGAAGTAATATTCCTATCTAATGAAAGTCAATATCTTCTCTTAATCTTTTTGGTGCTGCTGTATTCCGTATTACATTGAATACATCGATGTATCAGATGAATTGATGCCAGTTTGACTGTGAATTTTAGCCTAAGGTTAAATAGGGATAGAATATTTTATTTTCAAATGCAAATCTATGTGGTCTATTCATACTTGACCCTAAATAAAAATGCATTAAATTTAAGTTGTTTTTAGACGCTTGCATGGATTGGTTATCGGTTTAAGTATGTTTTGGGTTTTCATATTTGATCAAAATATATAGACATTCGATAAATAATGATACCTTACGGTGAGTATCTAAAATGTATTTATTCGGATGTCTTTTAAGTTATTGGTGACAATGCAAGTATCTTATGGTGAATACTATTGGGTTACATATAAATTTCCCTCCGCAATTGTCAGTAATCAATAATTTTGTATTTTGATCGTTTATGTTTCTTTTGAAATGTTTTTGACCGTGGAATCTATGTAACCGATCTATATTCAACATTATAAACAAGCTTTCATAAATTTATATGTGCGAACTTCATTAAAATGTAAAATTATAATATAATAGTAATTAAATGTAAATTAAAGTAAAGTTAAAAATAATGTTAAATGTTAAAATGTAAACTGATACTAAAACAATTTTAAATCTTATATATATATGTGCGTAAATAAATTTTTGTATGTTAATTACTGGCAGTGGCTTATTTTATTCTTTTTTTATATATATACTCTTAGATTATCTTATCAAATCTCTGCTATTCCACTGAGCTAGTGACATGGGCTAACGACCGGAAACAAAATATTTAAAAAAAAAAAAAAATTTTTTTTTTTTTGGACTTACGTATCTGCCTACTTTATAAATTTTTCTAGGTTCAAATGCCTAGATGGCGCCCTGTAGTGCAGTTTACGTTAAGTCTCTTTCTCTGGATCGTTACAATATATATATATATATTGTAACTGTCAAGTTTGTACATTTGCTCAACAGACTGAGAGTCCGAGCCAGAGAACCAAAGACTGACCAAGTCAGGATAGTAATATCCTATGTCTGATCATACCTCAACTCTCACTCGTGCTTCCAAGTCAACCCATCGCGAATGACATGCTCGAGGTTACACTCGCTACCTCTTTATTCATGTTCCAGCAATAGCAAAGCAGTAAAACATGAGACCTCCCCCCTATTACATATTCTATTACATAACTTAACTAGTGATTTATAAGATAATGAACAAGTAATGAGACTGAGACAAATTTATATTTCATAAATTTAATATAACATTTAATAAATACTAATGTATAGCTGGCTCACATGCAGGTGAGTGGATTCTCAGGGTTATAAAATAATATCACAAAGCAATGAGTTGATTCTCAGGGTTATAAAATAATATTACAAAGCAATGAGTGGATTCTCAGGGTTATAAAATAATATCACAAAGCAATGAGTGGAATCTCAGGATTATAAAATAATATTACAAAGCAATAAGTGGATTCTCAGGTTTATAAAATAATATTACAAAGCAATGAGTGGATTCTCAGGGTTATAAAATGATATTACAAAGCAATGAGTGGATTCTCAGGGTTATAAAATAATATCACAAAGTAATGAGTGGATTCTCAGGTTTATAAAATAATATTATAAAGCATATGACTTTTTAATAAGCTTATGGCATCTTTCATGTCCTAATTCATGTTTGTTTTATATATTGGAAATCGGTTATAGTTAGGTAGAGTGATCGATTTATTGGCAAATGATAGAGATTATATTATTAAGTTTAAGATTATATCATTATTACAAAGTTTAAGATATTTTAAATATATTTGCATGATATAATAATTACTATACAGATAAATGCATTAACTCAGATTCAAGATCGGATCAAAGCCAAAGTTACTTTCTAGGGAAGCTGAACCGAGATGTGGCAGTTGAACGTCAGATTCTAGTGTGTTAGAAACTATAGTATCAGATAAATGCACCTTGAATGCTTTCTTAATTGAGGTTTATTACCTAGTAAACAGTTCCCCTAACCGATCTGCTTGCTATAATGGAAGAGGCCTTTTCATTAAATGAACAGAAGAGTGGCTGATGAGCCCTTTGGAAATGCTTTGGTTCCGTTAAATACGAATAACTCACATTTGCCTAAACTTTCGAGGCGTGACTTGATGAAATATGAAGAAATGTCACAGTTGCCTAAACTTTCGAGGCATGACTGGATGTGGGAACAATCTTGAAGTAGGCCATTATAGACGTAGCAAGAAGATATGTATATTTATGCTAATTAGCAATACATTCGCAACGCTAAATTAATATTTTTATAAATTAATTACGTCAAATCTTAGCTTCTTCAGTGCCACTACCACTGGCCAGTTTATAAATGAGATTATTAAATTATATGATAAAGGCAATAATGAGAATCTGATTTAAGGTTTTCTGCATAGCTGCTTATTATCTAATTTAATGAAGTTATAGCAAAAACTAATTATATGTAGATAATCTAAAATATGGATTATAAAATAGCTCACGCAAATTATGGATTTTTAAATAAATTACTCACCTTAAATAACTCGTCCAAAATAGACCTTACTAATAATGCAAAATGTGTTTTCAATAACGAATGCAAACCTACATTTTGAATAGCTTGCGTAAGATTTACTGTTTAAATAACTGGCAAAATACATATTATAAATCACTTACACAAATATAATTCTTAAATAACCTGGGGGAAATCTGCATTTTAAATAACATACGCAATATATACGTTTTAACTAACTTTAGCAAGCATTCTCATTTTAGATAACTTGAGAAAAAGATGCGTTTTAAATAATATACACAAAATATACATTTTAAATAGTTTAACAAATTATTTCCATTTTAAAGAACTTTAGCAAAACATTTTCATTTTAAATAAATTGAGAAGATGCATTTTAAATAATATACACTAAATATACATTTTAAATAACTTTAGCAAAAGATTTTTATTTTAAATAACTTTAGCAAAGATGTGTTTTAAATAACATGTTCGGGCATTATAAATACTGATTCACTCTAGCATAAATAATAGTTTTGTTTCAGAAAGGAGTTCTGACTATATTCTTTATATCACAATAATCTGATATAATAAAAAGTGATTACTCACTCCCCTCCCCCCGATAGTTTATTAAACATACAAAACTCCATTCTGTTGGAAACACAGCATAAATTAATAGACATGAACTTAAACTAAAGATAGATGGCATAAGAAAAATTGCATGAAATGATCAATAAATGATAATTTAGAAATAAAAATTTGTTGTGTGGTTTTATAGAAACTAGATGTTTATGAGTATTTAAAATTATTATTAATGATCAAACAAGAATCTTGAAAGTGTTCTAAGATTTAAATAAATTTAAGACAAACATTTTAGTTGAACATTTAGAAAATATAATTAATTATGGGATTTATTAGTTAGCTAGCTTTTTTTAGAATATGTTTAATTATGAAATTTAATATTTGGCAGAAAGGATTTACCGGTAAAGTCTTTAAGGTATTGTCCAATGTGCTTCTCTCTATCCAGTCAGGCTGGGATTCTCTGGGCTTTTTAGTCTGGATGTAGCTTTGCAAATTTATTTCTGTGATAGCTTTCCCAATTCCTCTGGTCAGGAACTCTCTGGTCTCTCAGGTACAGCTTCTTTCTTACTGTGCTGGGCATGGTTGAGGTCTTCTCTTATCGGTAGCCGCTTGTGGAAGAGCAAATGGCTGTCTCTTTGTCTCTAGCCCACAGTCATCTTTGGAGCAGCTTGGATGGTGATTTTCTAAGATTCAGCTTTCTTAAATGGCAGGAACAGTTTTTTTACTTAACTTCAGCTCTGGTCTTCGGAAATAATTTTGGCAGCAATAACACAATTTTCACAGCAACAGCAAAAGGAAAAATTAAGACGTATGATGATGGATGGATGGAAGAGGACCTTGATGGCTATTTAGGCTCCTTTTTATACTATATTCTTGGCAGTAGTTCCCTCCTACTTTGAGTCATGCCACATCACCTGACAACTGGTTCGAACTAGCCTTTAACCAAATATCCAGTTAGTAAAATATTTAGTATAGCTAAATCTGGACTTGGAAAGCCTCTATTGTTTTAATTGACGTCATAGTTATAAGATATATTTTCAAGAGAATGGTCACAGAAATTTGTATAGATTTATGTATAGATTTATGCCTGACTGAATATTATAATTGGTCTTGGTTATAATTTTTAACTAGGTCAAATTTTGGCTAAAGATTTATTTTTAGAACGAAGTGTTAAAACTGATAAAAATTTCTGCTGCTGTAATTTTAAACAAAAAGAATTTAAAATTATCTGACTTGAAAATTATTCAAAATGAATACTGACTTAAAATAATTATTTAGAACGAATATTGAAAAATAAGTAATATTATAATTTTAAACTTATTATGCTGCTATATAGATAAGTTTTAATTACACAGTTATGTTTATTTCAGTTTTAACAACTCTAACTGAATATGCTCGTATATAAATATTTGAGACTGTATTTTTATATTTATAATTAATATGACGATTATATACGCACATACCCTGGTATATTATAAGCACAAAGTTTTTAAATTTTAAGAAATACACGCCATCTGAGTGCAACTAAATATACTATTATCGAAGATAATAGGTGAAACAGGTGTAACTGTTTCAATATATATATAAAATTGGAAAGCATAATGTGTATTGAGATAAACGTTATAAGATGATGAAAAAGAATAAATTAAATAGGTATATATATCAGAAAAAGAAGGAATTACCAAATTTAGAGAAAATTATCATGCTAATAATTGGAAATGATATGTTCATAGCAAAATATCGATGAGAAAATTGAATAATTACACATGCTTTGTATAAACATTTTACTTAAAGTAAGAAGATTTAAAAAAGGTTTTGTCTCTAAATAAAAAAAAAGATTTAGATAAACTTTTATCAATAGAAAAAATTGATTATGTCAGGATAACTGGAAAAAATAAAAAAAGAAATAATTAATATTATTCATATATACATATTATTTTTAGATGTCTTAATTTTTAGTAATATCTTTTCTTTAGTTACAGAAGTCGGCAACCTATGGCACCCGTGCCATGCTTGGCACATCAACAATTAATTATCAATGGCATTCGGAATAAATTGAAATAGTAAAATATATTTTAATTACAGCGGGTTTTTTTTTTACATTCAGCATTGAATTTACGATTAAAAAGATATTTTTGTTTGCAAGCAAAATAAATTCTACATATTCACATTTTACTTCTGATAATATATGTGTAGAGATGGTAATCTGGACCAACTGATGATTGCTGTTTTAGCATGAAATACATATATTGGTGATTATTTATCTTTTCGACATATGTGTGTTCAGGTGTATGTGTTATGAGATAGTGTGGAGAGTGGTGGGTCATGTGAAAGTCTGTGCTCATACCCTGTCTATTCTGATAATATTAAAAATGAGATCATAATCAAAATAAAAAGCTTATTACATTAATTTTAGAAAGCTATTTTCGGTAGTTGAATGGTAAATAATCAATGCTCATTGGTGGCAATTCTTTCAAAAAAGAGATTCTCGTAGCCTATTGACTGAGAGATTCCCAAAATGTCCCACAAAAGACAAAAATGTGATATTCGCTCTTTTCAAGACTCTTGGACAAATGAAGATTGATTTGTACAGCAAAAAGATGATGCTCTGTGTACATTATGCTGTGAAAGTATTGTGTGTCTTACCTAAAGTATACAAAGACATTATCAAATTAAACATGTGTTCATGTTTAAAAACTCAGATGAGAAAAGTGAAGCTATAAAAAGAACTGTTTCTGTCTTTATGAAACAAACTACTTATTTTGGTCAAATAATTGGAACCCAAAATAAAGCCACTGAATGTAGTTTTACAATTGCTCATTGTATGCCTCAAAAGGCAAACCTTTCACAGATGGAAAATTCATCAAAGAAACATTTTTGAAAAGTGCTGAAATCTTATTCAGTGATCTACCAAATAAACAAATGATACTGTCTTGAATTCGAGAAATATCAGCTTCTGCAAGATCAATTCAAAGACATGGCTGAAGATGTAACAACAAAACAGAAAACCAGTTTACAACAAGCTATTGCATTCAGTGTTGCTGTTGATGAGATGCAAATGATGTGGCACACCTAGTAATAGTTGCACAATATTGTGACAACAATCATATTTATGAAAAATTAATGTTGCTTAGTTCCTCTTACTGGTACAACAAAGGGACATGATATTTTCACTGCATTTTTCAATTATTTTGAAAATCAGAAAATTAACATAAATAAAATATTTAGTGTTACTACTTATGACAGCCATGCAATGGTTAGAAAGGAAAAGGGATTTGTTAAACTTCTTGAAAATCATATTAAACATCGAATATTGAGTTTCCACTGCATTATACACCAGGAAAATTTAGATGCAAAAATCTCATCACAGTGCTTGAATTCTGTAATGGACACTGTCATTAAAATAATTAATTTCATAGTTACTCATTCTTCATTAACACATAGGCAATTTAAAAACCTTTGTAAGAAATTAAGTGCATATGTAGATCTCCCCTATACAGCAATGTTCATTGGATTAGTTGAGGTAACATCTTGAACAGGTTTGTATTATGTCTGAAAGAAATCAATATGTTTCTAGATAAAAAAGAACATTATCCAGAAATAAATGATGAAGACTGGTTATGCAAATTGATGTATCTGGTTGATATAATTCAACACCTGAATGAGTTAAACTTGCACTTGCAAGGGAAGGGTCAAACAATACTAGAACTTTTTGAATATTGGAAAGGATTTTTTTTTTAATGTCATAGCATCAGCCGGGACGTGAACCTGCAACCCGGGAAACTGCCTGCAAGTGCAAGACAGTCGCTCTGACCTCTCGACCACCAATGCAAGATTTTAGCATGATATTATCACTAACACCTACAAGTACTTTCCAAATGTAAAGGCTCATGCAAATCAATTTAACATTAACAAAGATGAACTTCAAAAATACATTGAAACTTTCAGAGAAGAATTTTCCAACCAATGTGAATTAATCGAATTAATGTCATCAGAATTGTGGAAAACTAAATTTGTAGAATTGTGGAAAACTCTTGAAGGGAACTGTCTAGAAAAGCCAGCTGTCATTCTCAATTGTTGGATATCATTACCTGAAAGATTTAATTCTTTGAAAAAAAACTGCTTGTGCTCTGCTTTCAGCATTTGGTTCAACTTACTTATGTGAACAAATTTTCTCACATATTAAAAATATTTTGTGTTCACAATGAAGTTGCCTAACACCTGAACATTCAGAAGCATGCATACAGCTAAAAGTGACCAATTACATACCTGACATTGAGCAAAGAGGTACAAGGGCAAGGTTCACCTTAATTTATTTTAATAACAAAAATTGGCTAATCATATTAGA
Organism: Epiperipatus broadwayi; assembly: GCA_028023455.1. Classification (NCBI taxonomy): domain Eukaryota; kingdom Metazoa; phylum Onychophora; class Udeonychophora; order Euonychophora; family Peripatidae; genus Epiperipatus; species Epiperipatus broadwayi. The sequence goes on along the minus strand of JAQFVV010012408.1, from coordinate 3,275,868 downwards.
ATTCATGATTTTTTTTTTCTTAGTTAAATTATATATTTTGTATAGATAAAAAGTTGTAATTTATAATTTGTAATAGTATTTTAAAATATTGAATGACCAATAATATAAAATCCAGTTATAATGGACTTCAAAAGTATATATTACATAGTAGTATATATTATATACTGTAATATTATATATAACTTTGAAGCCTATTATAACTGAACCAATTTTGATAATATAATATGATTGGTAAAATCATGTCAGCACGCGGAATAATATTGTAACATAGGTTCGGCACCACACTACTAAAAGGTTTCTAACCCCTGCAGCTTAGTATTTCCCATTTTTATGTAAAAAATTGTAGTCTAAAAAGAAAGTAGATATTTGTGAGTGTATATAAAAAAACTAGTTTGAAGTTGGAGTAATTCTTGGCACATATGTCATATTTATTACTTTTGCTGGTGAAGATTTTTACCATTAAGTTTATATATTGTGACCTTCTGGTTTGAGACCAGAAATATTAATTGCAATTGTATAATACTATATCAGTAACATCTGATATTATCTAATTTTAAAAAAATGAAATAATGTGAAATTTTAAAAAAAATTTATTTATGACTTAAAATTGTGCTTAAAAGTACTTGTAGATGTAATTTAAAAATTATTGAATGTTTAGTATCTTACTTTAGGGTATAATTAATGATAGGATAGGGGGTGGCTTGTTATGAAAATAGTCAGTTTAGTTTGAGTTTATGCTAATTTGTTTTATTTGTTTACAAAGCAGTATTCAGATTTGTTTGAATGATTCTCTAGTTCATTTGCTTTTCATATTTTAATTTATAGTATAAACAGGGAAATATGTTTAACCCATCATCAGTCATATCAGTTTAGTGTTCATAGTACATTATTTGTACATATTCATATATGTCGGTATCATTATTCCACTTCATTTTTCATTCATATGCTTCATTAAATCATCAAGTATCATATCTCATATCCAAATATTTAATTTCATAACTAATAGTGTTAAAAACCAGCTTAATTACATTTTAAGTGAATTAATGGATTATTGGACTGGTGAATTATTAAACAACAATTATCCTATAAAATATTTTATTTGTTAAAACAAGTGTCATTAGTTTTATTCTGGTGCTTTGGAAGTACAGAATATTTAATTCTTAGTTCAATTTAATATTTAATTTTTTTTATTTAAAAGAAAGAATAATTTTTTTTCTACTTTACTTTTCAAGACAAGAAAGTTTCTTGCATAAATTAAGTCTTATTGCAATGGGAGAAGCAAATAGTCTCTATCTGGTGACCTTTGAACTTTCAAATAACCTTGGACTATTGGAAGAATAAATAAATGTTAGGTAATATTTTAAAAAAGCTATAAAAGGATTAATTAAAGCTGCTAACTGCTGACAAATTTCTTACTACTGATTCATCTTCAAGTTCATTTTTATTAACAAAGTTTAATAGTACAATTGTGTGTAATATAAGTTAATTCTTCCAAAGCCAAGTTTTGAAAGTATAAAAAGTATTATTGGTTTCTAAACATGACTGAGTGAACAACACCATGAGGTATATCAATTCCTGTTTTTAAGCTAACTATTTAAATTCTTAAACTATTATTTAGGATGCATATGTGTATTTGTGCTATATATTATTTAAATTTAATTGCCAAAACAGAAGAAAGAGTGAGACTGTGTAATAGTATTGTAAATTTGCTTTATTTAATCTTTAAACCTAATTGTAAAGAGGAATGTTTGTTTATTTTTCAAAATTATTTTACTTAAAATTTAAGTATAGTCTGAATGGAGCAACTGTATACATTTATTATGTTGAAAAATGTGCAAACTCTTTATTAAATATATCAAGAACTCTAAATAATAAATCTGTACTAGTTATAAAAAGAAGAAGATTAAGAAGAATGCATATGAATCATTTAATTTTATTGTCATTATTATTGGAACATTTGTTTAATTATTTCTACTTTGCCTATTTTTTTTTAAAAAAGACTAAATGTGCAATTGAATGCATTCTTAATATTTATCTATTTTTTCCAATTACCATGAGAAATGAATTTATAAAATGGATAAATGGAAAATGACTTTACTTTATTAATTGCACTCCTCATTTGCTGTGGAATTTCCCTATATAGAATATTGCCAACAAACTCATGTAAATCTAAATGAATATTATCTGTTAAATAGTTATATATGTTCATGAATGGCTCTAAAAATATAAATTAAATGCTTGAATATATCCCATAAATGAAATATGAATTATGACTTTATTTGCATCATGATAAAAAAATGTTTATTGCTTAATTAATAAAAAATTATCCTATTACTAGCGGTTTATTAGCCTTGCTAAAAAAAAACATTGAATGTGCTATTCTGGATCCCAAATAATGTTTTGTTTTCCTGCAGGAAGATGTTATGTTTTGGCAATATTTATCTCTGTGTGCTAATTATTATTATTTACGATATGACCAAGGGATGTCATTTATAAACTATAAATAAACTTTTTGTTTTACTTCCAAGGAAAAAAAAAACTTTCGTTGTTGTTGTTATTATTATTATTATTATTATTATTATTATTATTATTATTATTATTATTATTATTATTATTATTTGATATTTAGTAGATAGGTAGTTTAGGAATTGTTTTATTATTTTATCATTATGTATTATTATTCTTAAAACATCTCATTAAAGGCATAATATGAAGAAAATATTGTTAGGTAATTTTTTATTATTATTTTAGTATAAGTTTTATTATCTGCGTGATAAAGGGAGATGTCCATTTAATGTTGAAGGGGTAATAGCTTTTTTTAAAAAGAAGCTCATTGTATCAATTCTTCTAATATATCCATGCATTTTTTTAAAGAGATTAGAAAATAATTATTTTCAATAATTATTTAACCGAGAATATAAAGCTTTATTATTTATCTAAGCCAAACTTTTACTTTAAATTTGTGCTAATGTAAATGCACTGTAAAAAAAGATTATTTTGTCTTGCCTTGCCAATAGAAATTATTGCCTTGTCTTTCAACCATCATTAGTATGTTACCAAGTCACAAATATTATATTATTATATATGAAATATTTATCCATTATTGCTTTTACAGTTAGTAATTGATATTTTTACATTAGTTCTTTGCTTACTGGGATTTGATTTATCTGTGTATTATTATGCATGTATATGTGTGCCTATTATGAAATTCAACTATAATAATGTGTAAAGTGCAAGTAAAAATGATATAAAGTCTCGGTTTCAGAGGAAGAGAATGGTCAATTGATTTGGAAAGATTAGAGATTTATTTAAATATGGATTTATTGTTCTTTATTATGCTTGAATGGAAAAGTATCCAGTGGCTATATAAAGTAAAGTTATTGATGTTTTATAGTATTTTATGGGATTGAGTAATCTCTCCTCTTTTGTATTTGAATATTTGACATGGTTAGATTGCCTAGTGTGTTGTATAGGATCGAGTAATCCCTTCCTCTTTGTGTATTGAAGTATTTGATATGAGTAGATTGAATCCTCCAGTTTTGATATTTGATATTATGAATCATAGTATTTGAAGCCAAGTATATTATCTTCCTGATTGTTTGGTGATGGAATTTATTCCCACCAGTTTATTTAGTCTCAGAAGTAGACTTGGGAGTTGTTGTGTTATTATTTATATGATTTGAATTGTAAAAATCTTTTATCCCCATGTGATACATCTTATACTTATAGCCAAGTGCCAGATAATTTATTGATAAAAAGAAGAATAAAAGCAGAATTGATTTTCTTACAAAACAGCTGTAGTAAATTTAATGATTAAAGCTTGATTACCCATTGTCTTTGTCTGTATTATGATTTATTACAAGTTCATAAGTAAACCGATTGGTATTAATTATTTATTCTATGACACACAGCATAATACAGACTCGTGCATAAAGTATTAATTTAAAAGATATGGAAAAATCCATCATTAATGTATAACTTTAATTATCATTTCAAATCATATTGTATTTATCATTTAAGTTTCACCTCATCAATTTTCAATATTCAATCATCATTTGAGTAAATAGGCAAGCAGAGATAAAACATAATTAATGAATAGAATTATTTATTTCTATTTTGGAAAAAATAAAACATAGTTAATTAACAGAATTCTTTACTTCATTTTTGCAAAGACAGAGTATATTTAATTAATGGAGTTATTTATTTCATTTTGCAAGTTATAGTTTGATAAGAGTATATGTAATTAATGAAGCTATTTATTTCATTTAGCAAAATGTAGTTTGATATTATTTTATTTCATGCTTATTCTTAGGTTTCAAATCCCTTTACTTTAGTTGTAGTTAATGTGCATTTGAAGTAAAATGCCAAAATTTTAGTTTATGTTATAATTGAATATAAATATTTGACCATATGTTAGTTATTATAGACTTATTAACTAATTGATAATTTGAGAGTACTAAAAAAAATAAGATGTCGAATGTAAAGGAAATTTTGTAGTTTATTATTTGAAGTTTAGGGCTATACTACTTCAATTCTATATGTTTATCAGAAGTGACTGATAACTGAAAACCATTTTGTAATAAAATGTAAAGATTTTATTTTGGTTCATTGTTAGTAAAAAAATATAATGTGTTTCATAAATCTATCAAGATGTTTTGATAGATGAAATGCGTCAGACTAGAAATTATAAAATTATATTGTGTTATCTATTCTTATGAAAATTTCAACCATAGATGCTAAATATATCCAAAACTTGTACTTGTACCAATTAAAAAGAAATTAAATGTTTGCTTAACTATTTTTGTTTTGTTAATAAATGTTTTATTATTCAAAATTGGATTCAGAATTCTTCTTTAACATACATTCGTATTTCATATTTCCACACATGCTCACACATTTACTTTATTTAATATAAAATGATTGTACTTTTTATTTAATTTAATGATAAACATCCAGATAAGATGAGGTTGATTTCCTTGATCCAAACACTGTATGAGATGTCAATTATTTATTGATTTTCTAAAAAGGTTTTATCATTTAGTAATTGTTTAGATGATGAATTGAAATCAAAATGTGTCCGATTTCTTTCATTATCTATTTACCATTATTTTGTTAGGGTAGTGCTTAATTTATTCTATACTTCCATAATAATAAATAGTTGTTGAGAGGGAGATTTTAGATTAAGCTATGCAATAAGTTAATTCCCTGAGATATTCAACTTTTAATTCAGATTAAGCATTAAATTTAATTAACTAGTTTAAATTATTGTATAATTAAAAGTTCAGTAAGGTTAGGTTTATTTTATGTTGAGATACAACTTACTACACAGTACAGTGATTAAACACTACATTTTAGTTGTTAGTTCAATTTTCTAATATGGTAGAGGTTGCATGTGGATGATGGGAGGAGGTGAAATATAGACTATAATTAGTTAATTTTATATGGTAGAATTTTACCAAATTAATCCTTATTTATTTTAGAATTTGATAGATGTTTTATTTCCTATTAATTATAATATTTTCTCCCACATCTAATGTACATTTTACACCTCATAGACCTCTGTATCCCTCAACTGAGCTAGGTCAAGATAAAACTTTATTTAAGAGCCTCATTGATAGTTTTAAAATAAGATTAGTTCGATAGTTTATTCTATGATCCATAGAATTGGCACCCTGGGTATTTATTAGTGATAGTGATAGGTGATGAGGGTTTATAATATATATATATATAATGGACATTTTATTTGTATATAAAATGATAAAAAATCAAGTCAGATGTCATATGACATAATTTTAATAAAACTCATATTTACAAATGTTATATATAGAGTTCACAAAACAAACTCTTAACAAGCTTTGAGAATATCCTCAATCCCAGACTGGTTTCTGCATCTAGCATTGTCAGTGAGGTGCCAGGATATTCATTAGATTAAAAATACTAAGACGAGCCCAGCACTTTATCTAATATATAACTTGAGAAAAAAATCTGAAACTTTCAGACATCCATATGTCTAAAAATCCAGCTATCTAACTCAAATAGCATATGGGACTGAACTAAGTTTAAATACACCTTATATTAATAGCTTGTTAAGAGTTTGTTTTGCAAACTCTATATATAACATTTGTAAATATGAACTTTATTAAAATTAGGTCATGTGACATCTGACTTGATTTTTTTATTATTTTATTTTTTACTATTGAGGCTTTGACAATTTTATATTGCTAAAGCTATTAATATATGGTGTATCTGACTTAGATCAGTCCCATATGGCTATTTGAGTTAGATAGGTGGACTTTTAGACATATGGATGGCTGAAAGTTTCAGATTTTCTTCTCAATAGTTATACATTAGATAAAGTTCTGGGCTCATCCTAGTATTTTTAATCTAATGAATATCCTGGTACCTCAGTGTTGACATTAGATGCAGAAACCGGTCTGGGATTGAGGATATTCTCAAAGCTTGTTAAGAGTTTGTTTTGAAAACTCTATATTTAACATTTATTTGTATATATATGTATATAATATAAAGTGTGGGCTAATAGCTCTAAACAAGCTTTTTCGATAAATGTCACAAGAGAAAGCATTTAAAATCTCTATCTAGAATTATCCCTATCTCCAAACCAGTTTCAAAGTAATGGCTCTCATCAGTGAGATGCTAGGAACATTTAGATACCAAATTTAAAATACCAACTCAAGCCTAGCATTTACCTATTACTTAATTATTAAATAGAAAATCTGAAATTTTCAGACATCTAATCCAACTATCGAACTTAAATATCTATATAAGACTTGACTAAATTCAGATGCACCATATATTAATAGCCTTATCAATATAACATTGTAAAAACCTTTAAACCCAAACTATAATAGTAAAAAAAAACTAAGTTATACATCACATGACTTAATTAGCTCATATTTTCAAATGTAATATAAAGAGTGTGCTAATAGCTCTAAACATTTGCAAATACAAGCTAATTAAGTCACTTGATGTATGACTTAGTTTTCCTTACTATTATAGTTTCACATTAAAGGTTTTGATGATGATACATTACTAAGGCTATTGTTATATGGTGTGTCTAAATTTACTTCAGTCCCATATGGCTATTTAAGTTAGATAGTTGGATTTGAAAAGATCTATTGTCTGAAAATTTCATATTTTATACTTAAAAGTTGAGTATTAAAAAAATGCTGGAACTGAGTTGGGATTTTAGATCTAGTGTCTGAATATCCTAGTGCCTCACTGACAAAAGTCATTAGCTCAAACCAGTTTGAGGGTATGAATAATTTTGTGACTTTTATTGAAAAGGCTTGTTTAGAGCAATTACCATGCTCTTTATATTGCATTTGTAAGTACAAGCTAATTAAGTCATGTGATGTGTGATATAGTTATTCTTGATATATATATATATATGTTAAAATGAAGATTTGCATGGGTTAAATATATAAAATACATATTTTGCGGGTTCATCCGTGTCAAAAACTTTTAATATTAATATACTGACATTTCGACTTGGTCACACAAGCCATCCACAGAGTTATAAAAGGTAGAAAGACAGTTGTAGAGGCGCTACAATCACTGATTTGAATAAAATGTTAAAATTCCACCAATAGCAAAAACTGTTAAATTTAGGAATGTTTTTTAAAAAAATCTTTCCAAATAGGAGGAAGTTTGCATGTATCATCTCGCTTATTGATACAATCTGGCCTTTTAAATATCTCAATGGCTTTTCTAATTTTGCATTGGTAGAGATTATCACATCTGGATATGATCCTGGTACTAGAAAAATCAATTTTATGACCTGAATCTATAGTATGGAGTGAGAGTGCTGATGATGATGAGTGTTGTTTAACTGCATTAGCATGCTCATCTCTCCTAACACTGATGCGACGATTACTCATACCTATGTAAGAAGCTTTACAATTTTTACATGAGATTTGATAAACACCATGAGATTCAAGAGGGATTGAATTCTTAGGCTTTGTTATTATATTGCTGATCTTTTGATGAGCAGAAAATGCTGTATCTATATTATAGCATTTTAATATACGTCCGATACTGTCTGTAGTTCCTTTTACATATGGAACACAAATCCTAATAGCTGATTTATCATCTTATTTCAAGCCCAAAATAGACAAAATAGGAAACAAAAAGATGATAAATCAGCTATTAGGATTTGTGTTCCATATGTAAAAGGAACTACAGACAGTATCGGACATATATTAAAATGCTATAATATAGATACAGCATTTTCTGCTCATCAAAAGATCAGCAATATAATAACCAAGCCTAAGGATTCAATCCTTCTTGAATCTCATGGTGTCTATCAAATCTCATGTAAAAATTGTAAAGCTTCTTACATAGGTATGAGTAATCATCGCATCAGTGTTAGGAGAGATGAGCATGCTAATGCAGTTAAACAACACTCATCATCATCAGCACTCTCACTCCATACTATAGATTCAGGTCATAAAATTGGTTTTTCTAGTACCAGGATAATATCCAGATGTGATAATCTCTACCAATGCAAAATTAGAGAAACCATTGAGATACTTAAAAGGCCAGATTGTATCAATAAGTGAGATGATACAAGCAAACTTTCTCCTATTTGGAAAGATTTTTTTAAAAAACATTCCTAAATTTAACATTTTTTGCTATTGGTGGAATTTTAACATTTTATTCAAATCAGTGATTGTAGCACCTCTACAACTGTCTTTCTACCTTTTATAACTCTGTGGATGGCTTGTGTGACCAAGTCGAAACGTCAGTATATTAATATTAAAAGTTTTTAACACAGATGAACCTGCAATATATATATATATATATATATATATATATATATATATATATCTCATTTCTATTCATTATATATATATATATATATATATATATATATATAATGAATAGAAATGAGATAATATCTATTAAATAGAGATAAACTTTTAACTTTTGATGTTACTAAGAAATTATCGAATTACTACTAATTAACACTTCCTGATGCTAAGCAAGTTTTTCTCATAAGCTCTTTTGTCGGGGGTCTTTGAAGTAAAATAGATCCTAACAAAAGAGCTCTTATAGGTTTATAAGAAAATTTGCTTAGTCTCAGGAATTGTTAATTAATAGTAACTTATAATTTTTTAGTAACAAGTTAAAAGTTTTTCTCTCTTTCATGGATATTATCTTCTCATTTCTATTCATTATTATAATAACAGTCCATATAAACATTTAATATATATATATATAATCATTAAAATCAGTCAACACTTGTACAATATCAATAACAATCAAACAATCTCAACCCGATGTCATGGCAACCTTGTTTCAACAATTGTTTAATTGTTATTTATATTGAGATTGACTAAGTATTGACTGATTTTAATGATTACTTATAAGCCCATTTAGGCTTAAGCATTATTACATTTAATATATATATACAATTAAAAACCAGTCAACACAATTCCAATATCAATAATAATCAATAATTTCAAACTGTTGTCAAGACAACCTCCTTTAAATAATAAAGGTGATATATATATATGTGTGTGTGTGTGTGTGTCTGTGTGTGTAATGATATTCTTATTCAATCTCTGTATTTTTTCAAAATTATATATGTTATATTGTAATTAAATATCAATATAGTAACATAAATATATATAAAATACAACTTTAAAAACTTTTATCTACCTAGGAGTGCATTTGACAAGCTTTGTATTCTTTTCAACTAACACTAATTTTTTAAGGTATATTCAAACACACTTTCAAACTCTATCCTTCCCACAAATCATTACACCTGAGTCTCATTTTATGCGGATTATTTTAATGTGATTTTCAAGTTATGTGATTCATGTTTCTTCTTAATATCTTTCATATTTCACTGTATTTATTAGATATCAAAAAATTTAAATTATTAATAACTTATTTTGACTTGAAATACTTTTTTTTCTTTCAAAAATATAATGTTATATTAGCAGCTAACATGAATATGGCCTGAAGCTGTATTTAGAGTTTTATCTTTTATGTAAATGACCTATTTATACTAATGAGTAAATAATAATAATAGATTTATACTTACATATAAAAATATCGCAATAAATATTCAAAAACTTTAAACTATATTTTGTTATATATAACAGAAATAAATAATCTTTTAGATTTTAAAAATAAAAAATGAAGATTTTATAAACTGAAAATAATCTTTCTAATGATAATGTATAATCTTTTTGTTTTGATTACAATCTCATTTTTTTAAATATAGCAACAGAAAATCATTAACACAGCACAGAACTAAAAGTGGCGCTAGTTGTACATCACATCACGAATAAAAATAAAGTGGCTAATAGGTTTTTCTGGGCGTAATTGCTGAGAGATTATTGACTTCGTTTAAGGAGAAACCACAATACATCACATCCAATCTGATTTCTTACCAGTTTACAAATGAACACTAATGGTAATCATTAAAATATGTATGAAAAATGTAAAATTAAATATTTTTATTAGTCATACTTTATTTGCTTATTTTTTTAATGTGAATTTTAAAATAATTTTTCCTTATTGCTTTGCTTTTATGTAAATTCTGAAAAATACAGAACCTATCCCCCATTTTTCAAGGTAAGTTAAGTCTATTTTTGTGCAATTTTTTTTAATGTGGGTTTTTTGTGGAACCTATCTACCACATAAAACAAGACCCAAGTGTAATTTTAATATTTGCTGTCTGTCTCTTTATTAAGTCATGCTTACATTAATATATTAACATTGCTTCCTTTATTTTCCTTTTATTATTGATTTTTTAAATTTGTAATATTTTTCACATTATCATAATCAAAATTAATGCCATAAATACATAACCTATTATCATCAGATGTTGATATGTTATTATTTCCATCACAATTTTTAGTTTTTTGAACTTTTTTAATAACTGCAAGTGTTCTTTAGTTTTTTTCTCCAATGTACATTTTGATTTCCCTATATATACACTACCACATTTACATCTCCATTTCTATATAATGCAGCTTTTGAATTATTTATTATTTTATTTCATTCAAGAGGTTTACAATTAAATATTTTTAAACTCTGTTTCTCATTTTTATGTTCCATGATAGAAATTAATATTTTTAATGGATAAACGGGTTATAAAATTCAAACTGTTCAGAAAAAAATAAAGATAATAGCAAGGAAGATGTTATATATTTGTGCCAGGAAAAAAGATATATATTTGTATGTGGTGAATAACAACATGTAGTGGATCATTTAAAATTTCAGTCTGAGTGTAGTCACAAGTGAAAAAGATTGTATACCACTGCATTAGAATATAAATATTATACATATATAATATATTTAGTAATAAAAATATTTGGGAAAAAAACTTTCAAAATTACAGTATGTTTTAATAATGATTTATTAATAAAATAAATTTAATAACGTTTTTGTTCTATTTAACTAATTATTACAATAGATTTGAATTTTATATATATTATTAATATATAGTTTCTGAATAACATATATTATTGTAAATATAAATATACAAGTGCTTTATTTATTTTTATTCTTTAGGTGGGCTGTCATATTTATTGAAGAACAACCTTTCTGAAAGTCTGTCTCTTTCTCGTATTTTAAAGCTGAAAAATAAAAGTGGTAGAGTAGCAAATAATTCTTTACCATTTTTAAAAAAAAATATACCAGTTTTTTATAAAGCTTGGGAAAAACTTCCTTCTGGACCTTGGACAGTGTTTCATAATGACTATAAAAAAATAGATCACTTATTGAAAGGATTTATTTTCAAAGATTGGCTTTTTTATAGACTAGGTAATAATTCATTATTTTTAAGTCATATTAAACTAAAACCCACGCATACACACATATATATAAGCGCATATATATATATATATATAAGTATGAAGTAGTGTGGATAGTCGAAGGTTGCTTGAAAGTAAGTTCAAATCTCCTATATTTACATATATATAAACATATATACATATATAATAATTCTAATAAGATAACAAATGAGCAATTAATAAGAAATAACAGTTAGTAAATATTAAAAAACAGAATTCTCCCCAAATGGATATTTTACAAGTTAAATGCTGATTTTATATGTTAAAAATATATATATATATAATTCTCAAAAATATTATTTTAAATCATTTTTGATTATAAATAACTAATCTGTCTTCCAGCTACAGAGTTCAACAATTTATGCAATAAGAAATGCACCTTTAATAATTCTCATCATTACTATTGTAACCTATCCAGCGGTTAACAGCAAAATGGATTGCATGCTAAAGATTACAATCTCAAGTGATCCAATAATGTGCCAATGAACTGTAACTCTCCAGCTTCATGTACTACTGTCACTTACATGATAACTTGAAGAATAACAAATACAATTAAAAAAATATATAAAATGTTTTCATATTTATCTTTTTATCTCAGGATTATAATTTTGTTGATCTATCTCAATCCAGGCACAGTTAAGTTAAGCAAGAGGGTTTTTTTTACTGCTGCTTAATGTGCTCACACACCAGCATTCAATGAGACATTATAATTTAGATTGTGGTTTGACCATTAATCTAGCTATGATATTAAAATGATATACTTTGTGAACAATATAACATCACCAGTCATCTAGTTGATATAAGATTCACTATATTTGTATTTTCTGTTAATCAATTGATATATAAACTCCAGTGCTTAAACTAAACATATCACACATTGGATGATAACAAAAGAAAGTAATGGATTTTATTTATCTTTCGTCATATCATTTAAGTAATCCCATTCCTCAAATATCAAGGATTACAAGATAAATATACCTTATGATTTCAATACTGGAAATATCAAAATCCTAACTTTTCAAACAATACAAATTTTTATTAAACTATAATAGATAGAAAAGAATTGAATTGTGATCAGTGATTTGGAATGAATTATAAATGCAAAAGCAATATATAACACAATATACAACATTGATATTTATTTACATTATTATTTACAATTCATTTACAGATATTACATCAACAAAAAAATAATAATAGATTTTATAAAATAATACATCGACAAAAAAATTGATGAAAGCCACAAGCTGGAAATTAGTTTGGGGATATTGGATGAGTAGGAACTAGTTATGGATTTTACGCACAAGCCTTCTGGCATCCATTGTTTACTCTGGATTGCACTGAGTATACTACTATATAAAGAGGTTTTTTTTTTCAAGTGTCATAGCATCGGCCGGGACACGAACTCGCAACCTGGGCAACTGCTTGTAAGGCAGTCGCGCTGACCTCTCGACCACCAATGCAAAGACATATATAAAAAGTTTTGCCTGAGAAAATAAATCAACATGTGAAAAGCAAAATTTGTTTGTTGATATTTTCTTTTCTTTTTACCAAAAGCATTTCATCCAAATTTATGCCTATGATTACTTTCATCCATTGTATTTTTATCTGTATGAATAAACTCAACAAAATATTTATACTTATTAACGTCTATTTCATTATTAGTGATATTTGTTTTCTTCTGTTTTAATAATATTAAAAATTACATTAATACTTTAGCATGTGTCTTTAACTTATTTTTTGTATTTATCTTGAAATATTCTGATGCTTTATATATCAAAACTACCACAGTCTAGACGAATTAAATAATTTTTATTTATTTTTATTTAATTAACAAATTAATTTAAATTGCTGTAAAAGGTTTAGTAGAATTAGAATCATCATGTCTTACAATATTTTTATGAGTTTATTATTTTATGAATTATTTGTCTTTAAATTCTTTTTTATAATTTTATATCTAAAAATATTCAATCGATAAATTTCATATGAGAATTTTGTTGTGGCCATGTGCTTACAGATATGACGTTTGAAATTTATGACTCCCCAAAGAAAAACAACACTAAACTTAACTTTATTAGTAACAAAATATTTACAAGAAAATTTACATTAAGAGCTTTTTACATTTTTTTTTATAATTTTTAATATCTTAGGATGTTTTTAGAATATAATGATTTGAAACAAGATGATTACTGTGATTGCATTATCAACGCATTAATGAGCAACACTAAACTTAATTGAAATTAACATCAATATTTATTTACAACACTAAAGTATTTTCTAACAATAATTTTAGTTTTGCATTAAAACATAAATTCTTTAAACAATTAATATTACTATAATAGCATATTTACATTTGTGCATTGAAAATAAATAAATACATATATAAAAAATACATAAATACTTTTTTTCATAGCTTCACATTAGGTTCACACCATCACATGACCACCACCTCTTATAACATTTAATAAATTAACTAGAATTACTTAACTATGACTAATATTTTAATTTTTATAGTAAATTTAATTACTCGTCCTATATTTTACAAAAAATTTTAACAATTATATTTTTAGACAAGTAGTCAGTTATTTTGCTCTTTTTACATAAATTAATATAATTTCAATATAGTTCAGTTCTGGAATTCATATCTTAATATATGGTTATTATTTACCAATTGACCTTATATAGTTTTATATTATTCATAATAACAATATTTTACCTTAAATAATCAACTGAATCAAGAATATCATTTTAATTATGCATTTTTCTCTCAGACTTTCCACACATCCTTCTCTTACAATCCTTATTAACAATGATCTCACACCATCATTAAGATAATAACTTCTATTTTGGAAATCTATTATATTTGTTTTGCATATGGTTTGTCTTCTGCTTCTTTAAACTATCAATATTAACTGTAAGAAGTAAAATTATAAACTATATCAAATACTTCCACATGATGTTTCATCATACATTAATATCAAAATAATATTCAGGATAAGAAACTAATTTGCTACACAACCTTATTAGCAGGAATGGATGCTAATAACTTTTATTTATGAACAAGTATAACCTTTGGGTGAGCATTATTCTTGCAACAATCCTACCACTAACATCCTAGCTTTCTTCTGAAGCTCTTATTCATTAATATGGTTATTTTATTATAAAACTCCTCACATTTTTTCCTAAAATACTATGGGTTTTCATTTGATTATAACCATCACATATACTATTAGTTTTTCAGGATTATATTATACTATCCTGGCATTGCAAACTTATCCTATCATAAGTTCTAAAACTTTTATCTCAATATAGATTGTATTCTCATTCTCAGAATATAATTTTTATCTTCTTTACTTTTAAAAATGTATATCTACAATAGATCATTTTCTAAAATAAATACTAATTTTACTCATGACAAACATCATAATATTTACTTACAAATATAAGATTTGGATCAAATTCTATTATTATCCATTATTACATTCACTCTATATCATAACTCCTTTTATAATTTTATACATATACATAAAGATTTATTTTAATAATATACTTTTTTTATTGATTTTATCTCCTAGAAATATATTCCAATTTCATAAATTAATAATTGGGCATAGATTACATTTCTTATAATTAATTTAATCTTAAAATATAAATTAATACCATTTAGTTACATATTGTATCTTTTAGTTTTTCAAGTCCATCCATAAAAAAAAAAATTTCTACTAAGCATAATATAATTTTATATACATTTAATATCCAATGTTATCTTAAAACTAAATTTTAAAAAATAACATAAATAAATTTATAATTATGTTAATGAATTTTCTTCTAGATATAAAATATAATACTAAAATACTTAATTCTAAAAAAAAAATGTAATTGAATTTTTTTTTTTAATTTCCAATAATATCTCTCTATTGTCTCCATAGTAATGGTTGGCAGTTATAACTTCAACAGTGGTAGAGGTTTCCTCTCCTCTTGCTTGCACACCTGGTTTAAAAATTTAATTTTTTAGAACAAAAAATATATATACACAATGAATAAAGATTTTTAAAAAAAAATTCTTGCATTCTTTTATAGTTTATTCTACATGATCATTGATTTCTCCATTAGTGCACTTGAAATTGTGATTTTTAAAAATTTTCATTCAAATATAAATATTAGTTTACAATATCCATGATCCATTATATATAATAAACAGATAGTATCACATACTAGTTTTTTTTTAAAATAACTAATAATTATAAACTTCTTATTCACTCATAATCTATTTTATGTTTATAAGTGACATCACAGCCACCTTGCAAGCAAGTAGTTGGTTGCGGACAGTTGTGGGTTCGCGTCCCGGCCAATGCTATGACATATGGAAAAAATCCTTATCTTTATTATTTCTAGTTTATTGAGATAGCATACTTCATATTTTCTTCAATATTCTTATTGAATTAATAACCCTTTCTCTTCACTTAAGGTAATCTTGAAACTCATTATAAACAAAATACATATAATTAAATATATTCTAATGTTACTTAATATTTTTCATACTGACATTATGTACACATGTCAATAATTATAGCAAATTGATTTTTTGCTGTCAAAAGTACATAGTATTTCTTATTATTTAATTTTAACTTCAGTTCATCACACCATTTACTCTATCCCAATATTTTTTTAAAAAAATAAGTACATAATTTCTATGTTATATGTAATATGAAAGCTTAAAAAAGTATTTGAATAAATTTATAACGAATGCCTCTTTTAACTAAATATAAGTTCTTTTTAATTATTAAATTTGTTAATATTAGAGAGAAGTATTGCAGCCACCATGCAAGCAAGTAGTTGATTGCACATGGTTGTGGGTTTGCGGCCAATGCTATGACATATGAAAAAAAAAATTTTCTTATGTATCCCAATTTGTAAATGTTGTAAACTTGATGACAATTAGTTTTCACCCTTTTCCCAAAATAAGTCTGGTATTTACTTTTACTTTTCAGAACAAACATAGCTTGACTATAATTCAACATTTAAAAATGGGTATTAGCTTCTGGTGAAGGAAATTTTAATTTTACTCCATTATTATTTAAAATCCCTTTAAAATGTTTTTGTGTATCAGTATCTAGTTTTTGAAAAGTTACTTTTACTTATTTAAAACAAAAAAATATAAAATTTGTTTTTCACTTTTAAAAGACTAACCTCTATCAATTTTGTTAGCCCCTATTGTTAATCAATTTCATTGGTCATTAGTTATTAACTTCTGTCTATAGATATTATTAAAATATTAAATATTTACTATATTTAACAATAAATATAATTGCTGTTAAATTTAAATATAATTTATAATTTATTATTCTTTGCAAAAATTAAATATTCAAGCTCAAATAATTTTGTTAACGACAATGTTATAATTACTAAAAGTATTACATAAAAAAAAAATTAATATTTCTTATTAAAACAATTAAAATATTATTTCCCCTAAGAAAATAAAATGTTTTTTTTTTTAATAATTAAGATTTTGTAAACATAACAACCCACTTTTTAAAATAAAAATTAAATAAATATTCATATGATAACTATTAATAGGTTCATTAAATATTATAAAATGAATAATAATTTAAATAAATGAATAAATATTAATTAAAATTTACAATTGAAACAGTAGAACTTTTAAACTATGTATGGTTATTATAAAAAGATGTCTGTTGATTAACTCAACAAAATCCTATTCTAATATTATACAATTTAAGCTTATAATATTTTAGATCAATCAAAAATTAATATAGATACACTTATGTAGGTAATAAATTTAAAATTTTGAATATGATATATATAATTTGAATTCTTTAAAATGGTGAATAAATCAAAAGGTTACAATATATAAATATATATTTAACTGAAACAGAAGGAATTGTATCTTCCAATTATAATATAAATAAACTATTAAAAGACAGAGTGATACCACCTGTTTTTTAGTATTTATTGGTATTTATGCTTAGTTTATTTATGTAATTTTAAATGAGAGGGTGAATTTGAACTATTAGTTATATATATGTATCACATTATGTAAATATGAATCTGACCATAAAACAAACAGAAATGAATATCAAAGACTTGTGTAAAGTAGAATACAGACAAATTTTTTTATTAACATTGTCAAGAAGTTTTATTATAATATTAAACAGAGTTGAATACAACCTGATACACAACTCTAGACTAACATACCATACATTCCAGAATTATACCATAGTCTATGTAATATTTGCTCAGATGCATACAACACCAATTTTAGAATCCTCTCTAAATCAATTAATAAATAACACCACAAGCAGGTTTCTTCAAAACAAGGCTTACAACTTGTATATAAGATCAATTGTGGCAATTCAGTATGCAATGCAATTTACTTTGTGGAATCATGGTCAAATATCACAACTAGAGTAGCACAGCCTAGATATCAATATATTCATGCTAAGGCCAACTCTGATATCAATTTTTTGAGCATGAAATCAAGCATAATGACCCCTTTGGTCCAACAAAAGATAAGACTGCGCAGTTTGAACAAAATGATAAGAAGCACAGGTTTAAAGAAGCATAGCATCTTTCTAACAATGCTTGCCCTATTAGTAAAAAAGACCCTTGTATTCCCCTATTAAATAAATGGTCTATTTAAATTATGTCATTTACATATACACCTTATTTAAATATCATTTCAGATGCTCAAAGATAAATAAGACTCAGTAGATGATTTACACTATGAATATGACTATAAATAGTTTAAAGCATCCTGTAATATTTTTTAAACACAGAAAACATGTTTTATATTGTAACGGTCAAGAATTGTATGCTTCGTGTTGCTGAATCTAACCACCAGGGCCCAACAACAGTACCATAGGTAGGGTCAACTATCAGAAGCATTGAGTTCAACTCTGGCTAGCTGATTCCACAACACAAACTACATGACAATGCATCTGATGCTACCCTAACAGAATTCTCTTTAGGCACAGAGGCCAGGGAAGTACAATAGAGTCTATATTCGAACTCACTATAGCAATACTAATTCTATCAACAATATTATCTATAACAGTTCAATTATAACTTTAATACTATATTTATTGAGGTGAGATATTTTTGGGACCATGTGTTAAATGAATAGACATGAGGATGGCAGCTGTATAATAAAACATTCAAATTTAATTATATAAATACAAACATGATTATAGAATTTAAAATCGGTGTTTATTATTTCCGAAACAATTATTGTTTACAATTTCTTGAATTATTATTTACATGCTGTTCACTATCTGACCACCTGTGTATTAGAAAGTATGAGCTTTTATTATAATATCATGCCTATGAGATTGTTGATGTCAATCACAATACGTTTAAAGTTATAAATGACAATCTTGGTTGCAGACATACTAAGCTTGTTTGCAATAAGTAAAACTACATTCAATTTATGTATTATAAATAATTACTCTAGGGCATTATTATTTAAGAGTGATTAATGCAAACAGTGGGAGGATGGAGTCATAAGTGTAACAAAATAACATCTAAAGACAGAGGGATATGTGGTATCCATAGAAATGCAATATTGTAAACTCTAGGTGCAGTACTTTGAAACTGTGGAGGCAAGGGATGATATATGAAAAGAAATGAAGGGTTGGCTTCATGCTGAATGACCCTTTGAGGATGGTCACATTAGCATAATCGAATGTAAGGAACCATGCCTCTATTACTGCCTGACCACATGACAGGATCGAATACCCATGGGAACACTTCAATATGTCCACTTACTGAGAAACAAAAAGAAAACATTAATCACTGTGTACCCATTTGAGCTCCATGGCTTGAAGAGGAAATGTCACATCTCTAAATTGTAATACACATCGATAACATACATATACTTATAACTTTCACTTTTAAACTCACACTTCTAATTTGAAGACGCATCCCCCACTGTCCACAATCAATAATTTGAAACTTTCATTCATGCCCTCAAATAACATTATGTTCTGGTTTAATAGCATAAGTAAATCTTATCTAAGACAACAAAAGGGGGTATTTAAAACATTATACATTATTGCAATTTCTAAATAATATCTCTGCCACCCAGCTATTCGTGGCACACTCACAATGATAATTAATGAAGTAAAACAGCAAATGCATATTTATTAATATGTAAACAAGTTATTTTATATCACTGAAATCATTAACATATAAGAGACTAATATAATCGTAAGTAAATTATGATGAAACAACTAAAATCATAAAATATGGGAACATTTGGATCAATATAATACACATTTGTGATTAAAGTAAGCTTATTACAGATAATAAGGTTTGAATAATTCTGAGCTAGCAGTTTATTAAATGTAAAGAGAGGGGTTTTAGCAATTCTATTCTAATAGTCTGCACATTATGGTTGCTGCTCTTAGTTAGGGTAGATTATTTGGAATAGGGTGAACACAGTTGAAAATTATCTAGGCATTGCATTACATAAATAAAAGCAACAAAAAAATATAAAACAAGCCACAAGATGACAGATAGAAAATCAGGTGAGTTATTTAATAAAAAGAAAAAAAATCAATTTACAGAGTTTAACATGTTAATTGAGAAAATATAAGGCATTTGAATATAGCTATAATATTTAAGAAGGAAAATTGAGAGTACTCTTGGGTTCTTGGGTACAGATTATCTGCTTATTGAAGATGATTGTGCACATTTGAGATCAGTCATTGATTGTCCACGATTGTAGCAGCAGCTTTTTCTGGGTTTAGGTTTTAAAGGTTTGTTTAGCTTGAAAGCATTTCCATCATATAGCGTAGCATATAGATCAGAAATTCACTGACAGTTCATCTTTTGAAAGGCAGGTTCAGAGATTTAGACACATATTAGAGCATTCTCCCAGAGGAGAATAGAATGAAACAGCATTCTCCTCAGAGGAGAATAGAATGAAACATAACTTATAATAATGTCACTAGCAGTGACAAGGTTATATGACTAAGATTTTAAAAGATAGAAAATAAGACCCAGTTTTTCCTTTCCTTTATATACTTGGTTTTTCTTCTTATCTATAATTTTGCAAATCGATCGCACATGTCATAGAATACAGATGTTTTCTCTTCAGTCCATGCTTGCAATCGATCTGCAGTACCCTCAGGTAAATTAATCCATTAGCAATGACATTTATTTTTTAAAGTGTGATTACAACTACAAGATAGCTTTTACACTAATTAAGAAACTTTTTTGGTAGAATTTTAATTAATCTATTGTCCTTCTTCACCAACTATGATTTATATTTTGTAAAATAGGTTTAAACAGATTTTAGGATTCGTTATTTTAAAACATATAATAAAACTGACAAAATAATAAATGATATAAATGTGATAGCTTTAAGATAAATATTGAAAATTGTTTTAAGAAATACGTTACTTGATTTAATGTTGAAATCCGATATTGGAGTGTATGTGATCATGGTGAATTAAACAGATGCTTATATACATATACATAATACCATTATGCACACACAATCCAACATATAGGGTTTAAATTTAGGTAGGGTGTAGGTGGTGGGTGAAAGACCATAGAACAGGTGGAACTAAGGTGAAACTAAGATTCGAACTCAAATCTTACTGTTTCAATATTGAATTACATTTTTTTTTAAAAATAGTAAAGTTATTGAATTAGAAAGAATAAATTATGTAGAATCAGCATTTAAATATTCAGAAGATCAAGGCCAATTCTTAGTTTTAACAATCTTCCAACAGTTTGATAAATGTAATAATAATTATAACTTAGACCATATGTAACTGAAATGAAAGTAACTGCAATTTTTCATTTAAAATTACAGAAATTAACTAAGCATAAATACCAGCAAATGCTAAAAGACAAATGGTATGACTGTGTCTTTTAATATAAATAAGCTATTCAAAGACAATTACAAACTTATAGAAAGATTCACTTTCATTTCAATTACATATAATTTGTTATAATTATTTATTATTGCATATATATATATATATATATATATATATGCAATAATAAATAATTATAACAAATATATATATATATATATATATATAGTAACTGGACTGGTGTTTCCATTCCCTCTAATGGTTGATTTATTTCCTGATGATCATATTGTAGGAAGAACAGAATGATTGGTGTTACTCAATGCTGATGTTACCCCTCCACCCTACAACAATATTTCCTGCTCATCAAAGGGTGTAGCATTAAAGAGACTAAAAACATCTAGAAATTTATCTGTTTGGTTTTCCAAATGAAGCCACTAGAGTTCCAGCTTACTACATCCTTAATCACCCCAGATTAGATTATGTCAAACATAGCTCAGGAAACATGAGATTCCTGTGAACAAGTACACTAGAAAATGGATGACATGAAATGAAACTGATAAGATATATTATTTTATATAACCACAATTTATTAAAACTGTATTTGGATAACACTCCTTTTAATAGTTCATTGCAGTTCATGTTCCATAGATCAGTTAGTCCACTTCATCAGTAAATTTTCTGATGCTTGGTCCCATCATTGATGATCATAGAGTGTCATTTATATTCCATAATTTTTTTCTGCCAGGATTCACATAGTAAGGATTTATTTAGATATTCATGTGTACATCATGGATACCTCCCTTGTCATTTCTCAAGTTTAAATTCTACTGTAAGGTTATATTCTCCTCATATGTGCATATATATTATTTGTAGATATGTTTATTAATTCCCTATTGTAATATACTCTTAGGTAAGTTTGATTTATATTTTGATTAGTCATTTTCATCTAATCATTCAGTAGCCAATAATTATATTCACATATTTAATTAATGTATATAGACGCAAATTTAATTCTTGTATGTAGATGCATATTTAATTCCTGTATATAGACACATTTAATTCATGTATATAGACACATTTAATTTCTGTATGTAGATGCATATTTAATTCATGTATATAGACACATTTAATTCATGTATATACACACATATTTAATTCATGTATATAGATGCATATTTAACTCCTATATGTAAATGCATATTTAATTCATGTATATAGACACATTTAGTTCATGTATATAGAGGCATATTTAATTCCTGTGTATAAATGCATATTTTATTCATACATATAAAATAGTAACTCTTTCTTGGTTAAACATAATGTATTTATGGAGTACACACATATCAGGGTATGTCCACCCTAAATTAATTCTTATATTATAATTTCCATATTCTGTTTAGCAAGTTAAAGTTAGCAATTTGAAATATATTTCTTTATACCCTTAATTATAGAGCTTAACTTCGAATCGATGTTATAAGTTTTATCACTCTAAAAAAAGAAAAAAACAGTGAATTCATTATTGCATTCCATCATTTCTGTCAATGTATTTTAATTTACTTTTTTTATTTTATTTTAATAACAATAATGGCAATTATTCTATAAGAAATTATTTCAGTATATAACATTTTATCATTATGTTGAATTAATCATTTTAAATAACCATGTTTCATTTTATCTTTTCCGAAATGCTTTTCTTACAGCATTTTTGTAAATACCTTTAAATATTTCAAATGTTATCTAAAGATTTCTTACCCTTAAAATTATCTGTTGGCAATTCACCACTGGTAAATCTTCACATTAAAAAGTGATTTGCCATAGAGCTGAATGGTATATATTTTCTTTTAGTTGTCACTTAGGTATGTTTTATCATCTTCATGACTACTTCATGGTATGGGAAAGAGAGCAGGCTATTCCCACTAGCCCAACATTTCAGCATTTACCATGTAAACAAGCTGTTTCTTCATATTACAGTTTATGGTAACTACTGGCCATGGTGACTCCAAAGTTGGTCTGATTATTTAAAATCTTCATTGTAGACTGACTAAATTCTGAATTGCTATTTACTGCAAAGCAACTGTTACAATCAATCATCACTCCTGGAATTGATCAATTGCTCACTTTATATACTCCAACTTCCCATGATTTTTTATCGTCTTTTTTATCTCACTCATGCTGACCAACATGTTTTTCAAAATCATGTTAACTTCCTTTGCATAAGGCAAGAATGTGACACTATCATTTACAGTGTTTTTGGTACTGTAATTTGAAAACATTCAGCTCCAATAAAACAAAAAATCTTATATTGGTAACATTTTAATTTAAAACTATTTTAAAATGAGGGGAAAAACTTCAGTATATACATGAAACAATGTGTGTTTTAATATATATGTATAAACATTAAAAGCATAAAGCTAAACCATCAATAAATAATCAAAATTACCCCAGATTGACTTCTCAATGAGACTAGTCAAGAAAATAAACTCTACATTGCTACCAATAGTTTCACTGCTGCAAACAGACTTCTTAAGTGTAAAGAACTCCAAAATAACATTTAAATTAAACATTACTGACCATTTCACTTCCCATCCACCCTTAATATTAAAAGAACTTTTAAATAAGTTAATTGTTTCAGAATTATAAATTTTTAATAATAAAGATTCTTTATTTTTTATTTCATTTCTCTTAAAGAATTCTTTATTATTTAAAATTTTATTTGAGAAAAATGAAATAAAAAGAATTAAAGAATCTTTATTATTAAAAATGTATAATTCTGAAGCAGTTAACTTATTTAAAAGTTCTTTTAATATTAAGGATGGTGGATGGGAAGTAAATGGAATTGTGGATAATGTTTAGTTTAAATATGTTATTATTTTGTAGTTCTTTACATTTAATTCTGAAGCAATTAACTTATTTAAAAGTTCTTTTAATATTAAGGGGGGGGTGGATGGAAAATAAATGGAATTGTGGACAATGTTTAGTTTAAATATGTTGTTATTTTGTAATTCTTTACACTTAAAAAGTCTGCTTGTAACAGTGAAACCATTGGTAGTGTTTTAAAATTTATTTTCTTGGCTAGTCTGGTTGAGTTGTGAATTTCGGGTAATTTTGATTTTATATATATATATATGTAAAATACAAATAATTTTAACAATATATTGTAACCTAAGAGAGAGAGAGAGAGAGAGTAACCTAAGGGAGAATGTTGGGGGAGTGTAATTAATTCTGTTAATAATACAAATGGTAGTACAATTGATATTCCAGTAATGGGAGAATATAAAAAATGGATGAGACTCTTATTCTGGAACATGGATTAAAACTCAGTGGTGGTTACAATAAAAGAAAGGATACTTTAGAGACATCTATTAGGATAAAGGGAAATTTAAAAGTAATACTAATAATATTTATTATACCACTAAACATCACATGATCACCATCTCATGCTAGCACATAACTGTTAATAAACAGGCAAAAACTCTCCATATAATAGTGCCATCTTGTGCTAACCAGAGTAATCAATGGATGCCAGAAGGCTTGTACATAAAATCCCTATCTAGTGCCTACTCATCCAATATCCCCATTGATTACTTTGGTTAGCACAAAGTGGCACTACTATATGGAGAGTTTTTGCCTGTTTAATATTTATTATAGTTAAATAATTACAAATGAAATTAAAAAGAGAAAAAAACTTCACTTTTATCCACAAAATACTTTTAAGATATGACTTCCCCTCTATCACAATATATTCTCTGAGTATATAAGTTATTTGCACCAACAGAAACATTTTATACAGTTCTTTATCTTAAAATATCTTAATATATGATATTTGCTATATCAGAATATCAAATAAAGGCATGAATTTAAATATTCTACTCTTACAGAGTAATAATGAAATACTGTACTGATCAAATAGCACATAGATTAATGATAGTGTCTTTTACTAGAACAATATGTAAGTTGAATGAATGACTTATTTAAGAATATGAACAAAATAGCAATAATGATCATCTCAGGGTTCTGAATACCTTTAGGAATTCTTCTGTAATCACTTTTCTTATAAGGAATTCTTCTGTAATCACTTTTCTTATAAGGAAATGCTTCCTAACATTTTATCACAACAAAAATAATTAAACAAAGAAAATATTTAATTTGCTAAATAATTGCACAATAAAATAATTCAGCATAATTATAGCCATTTATCCAGGATATCACTGGAAAAGCAATAGAAAGAAAAGGGTACATTTTATGTCTTTCTATTATCCCATAGACAACACAAACTAAATTATCATGTGTAATGATTTAATCTTCAAATTAAAAGAAATGGTTAACAATGAGTGCAGTCTGAAAATAGCTAGAATAATCTTCATCAAAATTTTATTGATCTGAATTTATCTTAAACTATTCAACTTTAATTTCTCTTATATGAAATTCCAGTCTTTGGAATTGAGAAGGTTTTGCAAAAGATTTTTATTGGAAAAATGACAAGTTTTGGAACAGCAAAATTTGATTATCTGTTACCCAGATTTCTGATAGAAATAAGAATTGTGAATATTATACTTTTTGAAAATAGAAAATTTAATAACTCTAATAGACACATAAGATTTTGTGTGAACTCAAGACAAGTGACATATACAAAAACAGAAACTAAATACTTTTAAATAACAATACTTAAATTTATTAATGATTAAATATATATATTAAAAAAATAATATGTACAAGTTTTTATTATATTTACATTAAATATTCGGAATTATTTGTCAACAGAAGCGCTGTTACGATTAGTTTATATCAATTGGCACATAAGCGCATCCAGATTTTTACTGGTAATAATTCTAAGATTCAAATATTCCCACAAGATTGGTTTAACAATAAAGTTAACTGTCATTCTATATTATCTCATACACAATTACAATTTGAAATTAGTAACACCAAAACTTTAGCTTTTACTAAACTAAACTAACATTTAATTTAAAATACACACTTATGTCAAGTAAATGTTGGTTATAGCATTGAAATGCAAATTAGCACATTATTAGGCTAAATTAAAATTAAATGAGCTTAAATAAATCATAAACTATTACAAAACTAATAATTATGGAGTGTATGCAATTAAATTAACATTGCATTCTACACTAACTGGGTTTGAATAAATAGGCTGGTAGGATATAACTAATTATGAAATTTACATAATTGAACTAAAATTGCATAATACTGTTTTAAGCTTCTACATAAATTTTTAAATTAAAAGTGGGCCATTTACCAGAAGTCATATACATAAATCATACCAAATTACTGTCCACATAATAATATTTTAAATATTAAATGACTTACAAATCCATCAGTGAGGTGATCCAGATGGGTATACAGCTAACATAGGGTGTATGTATTATCTAAATGCCAAGTGCTAAATATTAAATATTTAAAAGGTATAATATATTGTTGTTTTACTTGTGGCCGGCCAAATGACTCGGCAACACAATACAGGCATTGTTATATGCCACAAAGCATTTACATAATGCTACATGAAGAATTAAGTCTTCATAAGCTTACTAATCATTGCCATGTCAATTCTAATACAAAGATAACTTCACATGCTTTGGTGGAAAATTTGAAAGTATATCATGAGTGACAGGCTCCACAGAGCAAAAAAATATCAATGAAATAGTGGCTTCCAAATACCTATCTCTGATGCAAAGGAGTGGATGCCTGGACTTTGTTGCAGCACATCAAGAAATTGTGGAAAAATTCACCAAATATAAATGACCCTCTCTAGAGATCTAGATACCTTTAGTAATAATGGGAAGTGACAACTATCATAAAAGACAAAAGCACTATCAAGCTCATGGAATAATATAAGCTAGGGGGAGAGCATCTTGTCCTACAAAGCACAATAAATCATTATAACAAACCTAATCTCTAAGGCAAACATCTCATACAAAATAAATGATGGCAAGATAACAACTTAACACTAATAAGATGACTAATTTAATATACACATAAAATTATTCAAAACAATAAGTAATCTCTGAAACCAACAATAGGGGTTAGTCAAGTGACTATTAAATTATTTTAAAATAGGAGCACAATAAAATTCTGGCAATAGATAATAAAAATACACACATATATAAATTATATAGTATAATATTTAAATAAATAAGTGGACATAATGCAAAATAAAGTGTAGTAATCTGAAGCAGATAAATATGCAATCAATTTGGTATATAATGGTAAACTATTATATTATAATAATTATAAACATACTAGACTTCTGATAAACACTTTTAATGCTGCTTTACCAATGAGTGATTGAAACACTCGCAAACCTTGTAATAATAAATAAATGTTAGAAATTAATATCTCTGATAGATAAAATATTGCAAAGTATAATAAAACCAGCATGTAATGAAATGTATAAAATTTACCTGAGAATATGTGGATATACTAACACATTCTAACATAAACCCATTATAATAATAAGAGCAATAAAAATTACCTTGACACATGTTATAATGATATTAATATAATAATAATAAAAATAATATTAAGTATTTATATATTTTTTAAAGCACAGTTCATTTACGGAAATTTTCCATTAAGAGTGGTCTGCTGAGGGTGCCAAGTCTTTTTCTGGTGGCTTGTTCATGTAAAAAAATGTAAGATGTACCCACAAAGAATAAGCAGTTTTGAAAAAATAGCAAATAAAATTTTGGATAAGCATAATAATAATAAGTATAAAAAATTCTTAATGCTAAATTATATTCAAATATAACATTCATGAGTATTTGGAGAAGTTGGTCAATATGATATTTAAGTAGAAAAATTGTTCAATTAATGACGTCGAATCACAGCATTATATTTCATATAATTCTCCCCCCCCCCCCAAGATCCGTGGTTTTAAAGAAATAGGCAAAAAAAAAAAATATTTGTAACTTCTTTATATTTTTCAAAGAAGCAAGCACACACAAATTTCACTGGCTGATAGCAAAAGTCATTTCCAAGCATTTGTTTCAGTAGCATAAGCAAAAATATTTATAACTTCTCTTTTATATGTTAAAAGAAGCACCCGATGCAAATTTAATTTATTATAATAATAATAACAAAAGTCATTTTCGAGTTTGGGTTTCCTATAAATGAAACTAGCACTATTTTTTTTCAGAAAACATATAACAAAAATATTTGCAACTTTTGATATATTTCAAAGAAAATACACATGTAAGTTTCACTGAATAATAATAAAAGTCAATTCCAGGTATTTGTTTCAATGACATTTTTTTAAAAGCACTCTTTTTTTAAAAAAAAAAAAACAACAACTGGATAACCTGCAAATAATCAATGCATTTTCAAAACATCCTTTGAATTATTATGGCAAACTATCTTAAATAAAAGATATATAAATATTAAAGTTTTCTTAATTCACATCCTGATAGTCTTTAAAAATTTTTTATTAGTATTCAGAGAGAATGAAGCATATAAAAATTATTTCTATTTTCTTTACAATACAAAAGGTTAGTCAATTCCAGGTTTTCTTGCAGATCTTTAATTTACTATCAATATTTGGAAAAAAGAGCAAATACATTTTATCAGCATTTCCTCTTGTACTAAAAACAGTAAGTTATTTTCATATAACTGCATAATTAAAAATTCTTTTAAATGGTAAGCACGATATTTATAATAAATTAATAAGAGATATAATTCTTTTAAAAAGTGTATATAGCTGAGCGGTTAGCATAACAGTAAATTTAAATTTTTCTTGAAAGTTAAGTATTCTAAGCTCTCTTAAATTTAAAGTTCTTTCTTTTAAAAAAAAAAATACTGACTGATGAAAAAGTAAACTAGTAAAATGTCCAGCATTGGTTTATAGATGAACATTTTGAAATGCATCATCTGATTTGTTTTAGAACTTAAGTTTGAACAAAAATGAAGAATGTTACTTTTAACAATGAAATTAATTTTTCGTGGCATTTCAGATGGTAGTATAAGAGAAAATTCAAGTATTGAACTACATATAGGAAGAGCAAAGTTACCTTTCACTTTTTAGCAAGCCATTGATGGTTTTAAAATCAAATAAAATTTATACTTTAATTAAATGAAAATAAAAATAATTATAAAAAATTAATACTATTCTGATGTAACAGAGATGTTTGAGAGCAGCAATAAAGGTAGATGGTAAACTGTACATACACCAGTGCAAGCACAAAGATGAGTACAAAGATAAGCAGCAGTCAATCAAGTTGCAGTTGTCATCCAAAATGATGATCTGCTATTTTATAGCAATTTCCCTAGTCAATTAAAACTTAGCCACTCCCTCAAAAAGATACATCTGTGGGCAAAAGGTTAATTAATTTCAATACTTAATTAAAAATGATATGTTATTTGACCTACTTGATTTTAAAATAATTACATGTTTGTTTAACAGTATTGAGTTGAAAAGAGATTATTTGTAACTTATTAATTAACAAACTTAAACAATAAATTAGATTATTTAAATAATTCTTATATTTTTTTAAAAATAAAAACAATCTTTTCCATTATTTATTAAGAATAATTTAAAAATTTAAAATTAACCTTTTATTTTGCATGTTTAATAAAATATTTTATTATTAAAATTTTAACTTTTAAAATTAAATAACTTGGTAATTAAAACCAAGCAAATGTTAAACACACAAGCATAAACATTTACACACACACACAGACAGGAAGTTAACTATTTCTTTAATTTAAACTGCTTTATTAACTAATTTAAGGCTGACTTAACTAACTAAATTTATTATTTAGCTACAGAAACTAATTTTATCTAAAATTTAACTGTCTTTTAAAAACTTTACCAATTAAAAATACCTATCTTTAACAGCTAATTAGAATTAAAATATTAACTTTTTTTAATAACCTATTGTTATTTAAGTCTAATTTAACAAACTTTATTTTTAAATCAAAAATATTTAATTTAGCAGACAACTTTATTAACTGAAAACTTAGTTTGAAGTGTTAAATAATTCAATATTACTTACTCCTACAACTTTTATGACAATTTTGCTATCTTTTAGCTTTATACAAGTACATGGCTTATTATAATAAAAGCTATTTTAATACAATATTTTAAACAACTAAAATTATTACCTGATTGTACAAATAACACACATAGTATTGGTGTGTATTTTATACTCAGGCTGATAAAATAACCAGCATATAATGTTAGTATTTATTGTTTACTATTTTTTTAATCAATAACAAACATAGCAAAACACTTTATAATAGTATCAAAAGGGAACAATGTACAAAGTACAGGGTTACAATATATATCTTAGTTAATTAATAGCACTTCTAATTATATTGTAAACTTTATCAACTGATATATATATATTGTGACAGAATGGGTTTGAACCCAGTCACAACTAATATTGTAGGTGACAGTCATTACACATATATGTAGATGGTATATATATATAATTTTATTACATGGTGGTGGCCACATAAATACACAGAATGAGGGGGGATGTGCTCTGTCATTTTGAAATGATATATATGTGCATACACAAACATGTGTATAAATGGATTTGGTGTTTGAAGAGATGGAAATGAGATTTTATTTCACGTTATAAAAGCCTAGAAATTTCCAGCAGAAATGAATTTTTGCTTTCTTTTGTTTACAAGAAAAGCAGGAGGTGATAAAAGCTTTCACACTTCAATTAAAATCTGGTTAGGCAGCAATTGGAAACAGGAAGTGAGATTGAGAGAACCTTCTAGAATGAAAGGAGGGGACTATAAAAGAAAGGGACATAGAATGCTCCTGGTCTTGTGCCTGCAGAGCTTGAATTGTTGACAGCAGAATCATTAATTCAATTTCAAAAGTTTTAAATTTTAAATTTACCTAATGGTGAACAAAAGTGAAATGTTGGGGTAAAAGCTTAATGTATCGAGCTTGAACCCCTAATTCCCACTAACTGCAGCTGCTACATTCAACAATAACAAGATGTCTCTGAATTAAAACAACTACCAATGTCAGAACCACAAAGTGGAGCCTCATCAAATGAAGGCCCTATTAGAAACAAAGAACAGGAAACCTCACAATGAATTCTATATTTAAATACCTGCTATGATCAGAACTCTTAGAAGTAAACAAAAATATTCTTCCACAAATTCCCTGGGGATGTGCAGGTAAAGTATTGATGTTAATAAGAAAGAAATTATTAACCGATTCCTTAGGTGTGCATGAGAATCCAACTAATAAACAAAAAAAAAACTTTTGTTAAATTCTTACTTGCGGACATTAGTATTGAGGTCACATGGGAAATCTCTTTCTATCGACTTTCACTACCTGACTTATTTATAATTATAAATATTGGAAAGAATGTTGCATGCATGTGAATCAAAATGGCAGAATTCTCATTATAGTTATGTTCAAAGGTTAAGGGTTAAATTATATTTGTTTTTCTTGTGTGATCAAAAGAATAATAGTCTTTTGAAATAGTTTAAATAAATCTGATTTGATAATGAAACCATATATAGAAATCTTGTTATGATATTTTCTTTGTAGGTATTTTTATATGTGTTTTAAAACTCTTAATCTTATTCGTATCTACTCTCTACCATGACGCCACCCGACCTGAGTCTGAGCTAGCCGATAGTCAAAACCTCACATTTTTTAAGCCAGTGGCTATCATTGGTAATATATTCTCTTCGTGTAATTTTTATATTCATATAAGATTGGCGCTTGGAATCCTATGGATGACTATAAATACATGTTGGGAATCTATTACAGTTACCAAGAATGAATTCATAAGATGTTCTTACTAATAGTGATTAAGTCAAAAATAGTTTTGGTTAAATATACATACGTAAGCACGTATGTTTAAGGTTAAAGGTGAATTAGGTGAAAATAAATATATAGTAATGGGGGGTTTTGTTATATATATATATATATTGTAATGATCACACACACTGTGATCACACATGTAAATATTTAATATGTCAAGTAATATTAAATATGTTTTTTTTAAATACAAAATAGTGTTTAAAACTAGACAGAAATTTTAGAATAAACTCGAAAGAAAAAAAGATAGTCTATTACAAGATTTATAATGTGTTTAAATCGAAGTTGTTTGAATTGATTTAAGGAATTTAACTGATTAGAATTAATTACAGTAATTAAGTGGAGAGGAAAGGGGTTGAAACAAGATTCGTATCTTTTACTCTTCAAAGTCAACATTTTGAAAAGAAAATAATTAATAAAGTTAAGAGAGTGTTAAACATGTATCATTTAATTTTATGATCAAGAGGCTCAAAAGGAAATTTAAAAGAAAAGGAGTCAGATAATTTAAGAACTAATATTTATGAAGTTCCATTGAAATATATATAAGTAGAAATAGGTTTATGTAAAGATAAGAATCTTTTCTGTAAAACTACACATTCGAATGAGTGAAATATATATAACTGTTTAAAGGAAGGGAAATGATATTATAAGTAAATAAAATTGATTTTATTGAGTAGTAAAAAAAAAAATCAATCAATCAATACTGATGCTATGAAATTAAAGAAAAAAAATATAGGTTTGCAAAAGTAGAAATAAAGGTGTGAAATGGACATAATGACATTCCAGTGAACAATAAAGGGAAAAGCTATAAAACAATAGACCAAGATAAGAAAAAAAAAGCAGAAACTTTTATTAGGTTTTTTGTCTAAGACTTTTACTTTGGTTTTTTTTTTTAAGAGTGCCGAAATTTTGATCAAGTGACCATGAACAAAATCTGCTATAATTGTGAAGCTTCGGGGATGCATGGCTAGTGCCACAGATGGATGCTAGTTTGAACTATACCTGCCTTGCTCATAAGGTCAGCCACAATTTATGAATTAACAGCAGATATTGCACCTGCCTGATAGTTCACCATTCTTGTCACTGCTATGCCGCTACCTGAATGTCATAAAGAATACGAAGGAAATGAACTGAATGGAAGAAATCGGAACAGGATCCCAAGAATAACCATCTCTCCTAAAAAAGTATGATAACCCATATGGTGGTCAGCTGAGTATACTCTATAACTGTGAGAAAACCTAGGTAAATCAAACTTTTAAATATATATGTCACATGTGGAGGCACCTTTAGTAACATGACCAAATGAACTTAAATCTAATCGCTTCATTAATTATTAGGAAAGTGAACTATCTATTAGATTTATCAATAAGACACTGGAATGGAAAGTGATATCCTACTTTCTATAATTATCTCATAATATTGGAGACAATTACTAGTATTAGTATTAGTGCTATAGAACTATATATAATTTTATCTTATTTATCTTCAATGATTTTTCTTACTGTAATATTATGTCTTATTTGTATAATTTTTTATATATTAAATAATGCTTAAATAATGGACGGTTCTTTATGTCTCATCTCTCTTTTCTCACCAAACAATCGGAGTAATATGCCTGTAGGGCTTATTTCATAATCAATTAGAATTTATTTCTACTAATATGGTGCATGTGTTGGTTATTGTATAGTATTGGTAATTTCCCATAAAATTTATAAATTCATCCAACTGCTGTAAATTTGTAATAATTTCAGCAGTCGAGAGACATCTGATCAGGAAAGATAACTTTGTAGCAATATTCGTATTGTTGTGGGTTCAATCGGGTATAAATGTAAAATCGTTTATATTTATATGTTCTCTTGCCTGTGGTAACAGGTATAGTCAGAGGGTGACGAGCCAATATAGCAATTCCATTACAATATATATATTTATTTGGAACTTACATATCAATAAAACATGTGATAATGAAACACTGTATAATGAAACAGTAAGATTTGCTTTGCAGATCTTCGTTTCACATTTTCTCACCTCTTTCCTACCCTCATACCTTAGTTTAAACCCCAGTGTATCGTAGTATGTCTGCATTGCGCTTATATGCTGAAAATCCTGCCCAATTTTAAACCACGAGTATAATGCTCATGTTATACATATATATATATATTTTTGTTTCTAACTAGTGTAAATTATATGTATGTATACGTAAAAGATATTTGTTTAAAAAGTAGGTTATATAGGTCGTAATTGCACACACACTTGTGATATATTCATTTTATAAAACTTAAGTTAGAATAATTTTGTTATTTAAAATTATTTCTGTTTAGGGCTATTTATAAGAGAGATATTACATTCATAATATTTGTTTTAATTTAATAAGGTAATGTTTCTCGGTAAATAGATTTAGACATTTTACAATTTAAAAGTAAAATAATTTTGTTTTTAGATTTCTAAAATCACGCCACATATTTTCTGTTAAAAATAAATGAGAGTTTGTAAGAAAACAATAGTTTAATTAATATGTTCTAGTGGCTTATCTAGAAATATAGCAGATGTCCACTTAGGGAAATTTTAATTAGCAAAAGTTTTTTTTAATGAAATCAAAGTTTTAATCCGAATGTCTACAGGATAGTTAACAATAGAAAATTAAATAAAATTTTGTTGAATTCCTTTGGACATTCGGATAGGTTTGATTGCAGCTTTGATAAGATAGAAAATTTTTGGTATGTTTGAAACGCTTCTGGGCAGTTTTATTGTACAGCTCTGATATATAGAGAGGTTTTCTTTTGTTTGATCATTCTTCTTATTCTATATT
Source organism: Epiperipatus broadwayi (assembly GCA_028023455.1). NCBI lineage: Eukaryota > Metazoa > Onychophora > Udeonychophora > Euonychophora > Peripatidae > Epiperipatus > Epiperipatus broadwayi. The sequence goes on along the minus strand of JAQFVV010012408.1, from coordinate 3,240,582 downwards.
ATTCTAGTCTTAGTCTGCGGACAGTTTTTGCTTGTGAGAGAACAAGTAGAGTGGAGTAGGCAAGGAGCCTGCTAATATTTCTTATTGAAGTCGAGATTTTGTCTTCCAGTAAACTTTAAAATATTCAAGTATATTATGTCTAAAGTGTTCTCTAATAAGTTTAATTTGCTGAGAGTTTAAGAATCTCGTAGAACTGCACACCCCAGCTTTTAACGGAAATCTTAAAATGACTGAGTAGAGTCGGCAAGAAGGCTATTTTCCTTTCAGAAATGGCCAGCCACTGCTCATCATACCATCTGATGCCTTGATTTAAGAAGCCCTAAAGACTGACACCGCTGCTAAAAATGTGAACTGTTAACCGAAATTTGCTTCCAAAGTCTTATGAGTGCTGCTACCATCAAACTGGAAAGTCTCCACCTGAAATTTGCCTTCAAATGCCTAATTCTGACAAGATCTTGTGATATCATATTCCTTCTAAGCTATAACTAATTCCATTTGTTTCTATTTGCTTTATCTTATTTGTTCTGATCTTGTTTATTTAAATGCTGTAACTTAATTAGTGTATTCTATCTTTATACTTGGGTTAATATTTTGTATTTTTAATCTGTTTTTCTTTTATTATGATGGTGTGCCAGCCTAGCCATCGACCAAGTGAATTATTCCCTTTTTTATTTAAATCAAGTCACCGCCATTAACATGTTTTAAATTATAAATTTTGTCCTATTTTATTATCTCGTTAAATCGCTCGTTCGAGGGATATCTTACTATTATTCAACTATTTAATAATTTTGCAGTTAAAATCCACATGTTTATTGGTTTTAACATAATATGAGAATATGTGCGAGGTCAATGAGTAATATTTAACAAATGCATGATTGTGTAATTAACTTATATTTTCTTTTAAAACCCGCAATCGTGCATTCTTCCACTTTAAATATGTTTTATTGTTTTGCTTAATTTCCAAAGCATATAATTTTGAGATCGAGAGTGTGCAGACTTTCTTAAAATAAATATTTGGGGAATTGATTAGGTGCTTTATCAAACTAGATGAATCCTTTTTAAAATATTTTATATACTTTGTTTGAGTGTTGCTAGTGGGTGTATCAGGTGTTTGAGACCTTTTTGCTCCTCCCAAGGTCTTTAAATGGCTAAGACCATTTCCCCTTCCCTTTCTGTGGTTCCCAGTCAGAGTGTATACTCGAATTGTCACACCTGGGAATTCTATGCAGTTGTCACACAGTCGCTAAGTACTTGGATGAGTCCAGACTTGGGCTTGCCACATGATACCACTTTCTATGGATCAATGGCAAGATGCCTTCCCATGTTTCATTTTATTTATTTATTATTTAATTATTTATTTTGCAAAGCTCTGTGGTTTCAATGTACCACACCCTCCATCCTTTACAGAAATTCCTCACTAGCACCACCGACCTCCCAATATGAATTTAATTATTTCTATAAATATGCATGCCTTTATCACATTCCCACCTTATAGCTTAACAAGCATTAGTCCATTCTATTCTTGAATTTATGAAATGTTATATTGAAACTTTACTGTTGCCAAACCTTTTATTCAATTATTTCTGATATTTACTTAAAGCACCTCGCATATCTTCGCAAACTCTCTTAGGCACATTATCGTAATGTTATTGTATTAGCCCGAGGTATAGAGAATTCATTAACAACCAATAATGTAAATTTTGATTGACATTTGTTTTAAAACACAATGTTAGTTAGTAAACGTCGCTCTCTTATATATACAGACAGTGCATGTATATAATTGATAGTTTAATAAATCTTTTAAATTTACTAAATTTTAATTCTTTATTTACCTTCTTGATCTATATCACTGTCTCAGTCTATATCTTATACATGTCTTTTTGTGCCATCTATAGACATTTAGTTAGCAAATCCCAGGCTTATATTGTAGTATAGAGTCTCTTTGTTTCTCCCTGACCACCGGGCACCAGTAAAAAGGTTATATTATTAGTAGCATCAGATGCATTATCACGTAGGTGTCGCTGTGGAGCTGAGACTTTGGATTCGAACTTAGGATTTATGGGAAGCATCCCTTCCTAGTGTTGAGTTCGGTGTCTGGGTTTAAATTTTGCAGTGTGTTAGCGAGATAGACGAATCTGACCGTTACAATAATAAATATTTTAAAATACATTCTAGCCTAGCATAAGACAATAATTAACAAGAGTAAAACAACCATTTATTCTCATCTCTCATTGATTAAAAAGAAATATTTAAATCAATTGTGTAAATGTATCTAAATGTTTTATATTGATTTCTTACAGTAGTAGCCTGAGAGTGTTGCCTGAGAGTGTTCTCAATTTAAACATTACCAACAAAAGAAAACCTTCAGTGTATATATATATAACTTTAAAGATTAAGATTAATAATACTGTGCAATAAATATTTTAAAAATATTCTCTAATCTAGCATAAAGCAATTATCACGTATTTTCATTATCATTTGTTTGAATTATTATTTGTTTGAATCATTATTGGCTATGTTTAAAATGAGAAAGCCCTCAAGCTTGACAACTATTATAAGAAATAAATTTGAATCATATTTAAATACACCTTATGACTTGTTTAGATATTTATTCTTTCGAATTAAAGAGTAAGCAAGTGTCTATATATATATTTTATAAGATTTATCATAAATTTTTTTTTTTATTAAACATTGCTGAGTGTGTTGTTCATCTGAACTATATTATAGGACTGACAGATCATGAAAGCATGGAGCACTTTAACACCAAATTACAAATTGGCATTTGTGGCTGTTTTTGCAGATGCCTGGGAACCTTTATAGTAATATATATACTACTGATTTCTTTCAGACCATTTTTATTAATGGTGTCACATAAATGTAGTGATTGTGAATTTGATATGTTATATCAAATAAATATTCATACCAGCACCAATCAGACAACAGAGAAAATACAGATTTGTATATAAGATATAGATTATTATCTTAAAAGTGCCTAGAATGAATGTCTTATAAGAATTACTTTTAAATATATTGAGAAGAAATGAGTCATCATATTATTTTGTTTAATTTTTAATGTCTCAATATTTTTGCTGTCTAAAAGACAATTATAAAAATATTAACATTATATATATATTGTTTTGATTTTATTATATATGCCCATTTTACTTAGTCACATTTTACATATACACTTGTGTAAATGAAAAAATGTGTGTATCATCATCATCATTATCAACCATTATCAATCCACTGCAGGATGAAGGTCTCTCCAAGTTTAATCCATCTTCTCTGATCTTTAGCTTCTCTTCTCCACATCACCCCTGCACACTTTCTTATTTCATCCATCCATCTCACATGTGGTCTCTTTCTGGGTCTTTACAATCTCTTGGAATCCAGTTTAAAATTTCAATTGTCCATCTATTATCATCTCTTCTAACAATATGTCCAGCCCAACTCCACTTCAATCTTTTAATTTTTTCAATGAGGTCAGTAACACCTGTTTGTTCTCTTACCCGTACATTGCGTTTACGATCTCTTCTTGTTACTCCCAACATACATCTCTCCATACTTCTTTGAGTGGTCTGAAGTCTCTGAATTGCTCTTCTATTAAGTGTCCAAGTCTCAGATCCATAAGTAAGAACTGGTAAAACACATTTGTTAAAAACCTTCCTTTTCAAACACATAGGCATATTTCCTTTTAGTATCAAGTTATTTCTACCAAAAACACTCCAAACAAGTTTAATTCTATGATTAATTTCCTCCATTATGTTTCCATCTGTATTAATAATCTGACCAAGGTATTTGTAACTGTTAACTTCTTCTAATTCATCATAATCAATCTTTATTTTTATATTTTGAGCAAATCGATTAAACATTACTTTAGTCTTTTTAACATTTATCTTTAGTCCTACATACCTAAACACATATTTAAATTGGAATTTAAATGTAATGAAATAGTGGTAATAAGTTTAATGCTGTGTTAAAGATTATCTCATTGTTTTCAAAATCTAACTTTATTTTAGCTAAAATTTTATTTAAAAAACAACAACAATAGTATTGTATAATGAAAATGGGAAAGAGTTGTTATTCAAATTGTGTTATTTTAAATGCCTTAAGATACTGTAGTTTTCAAATAAAAAGTTTGCATATTACTAAGCATTTAAACAATAATTATTTTAAAATATTTATTTTATAATATAGGGTATATGAGCACAGACTTTCATATACCTTATATTACATATATATATAACCACAGGTATATAACAAGCCTGTGTTTCAGTTATTATTTATTTTATATAAAAAAATATTTTAAGGTATCTGAAAAAATTGTCAAATAACCCAACAGAAAAAGATGCACCAAAATTTATTTTTAAATTACATTTGAAAATCTCCATGATTTGATTACTCTGCAACTTAGCAACACTGATGTAATCTAAAGTTAAAATTTAGGTTAATTTTCTTGAAAGTGGTCTTTTTTGTCATTACGTTAGCTGTCTATTTGGTCAAATATTATTTGTTTAACAGGATGATGCTTGAGTAAACAATGAATTTGGTTAAAACCACGGGCCTCCAAAAGCTTTTGCTTCACATTAACACCTGGGCAAATTATTATCTAAAAATCATCATGTTTTATAGAAGTTAGCAGCATTTTAACTCTGTGACAGGTAATTATGACATCAATCAATTAACAATTCATAAGTTAAACTAAAAGAACAGTTTTTAATTTATTTTGGAATTTTTATTTAAAAAATACATTTATAGGAGCTCTAAATAATATTAATGACATTAACTGTAGACTATACACACCTGGGTCTCTTTTTACGTGAACTTATTTAACACGATTTTGAAGTTACGTGATTCGTGTTTTACCGGAAGTCAAATTCCGATATTGCGCTATTACTTTAAATAATAAATTTCGCGCACTTACGTTATATTGAAAGTAATAGCATATTATTGAAATTCGACTTTCAACTTAGTAATTTCAATATTTTCAGTGCTTTATAATAATAAGATTTTATGCAATAATGAAATTAAAATCATGATTTAAACATTTTATGTATACACACGTTAAATTTTACAAGATTATAATGTAAATTTGTTCAAACATTGTGCGTGTTAATTTTGCATTTTAAATCGCATTCTGTTTTTGCTTTTTAAAAAAGAACATAATTTTATTTTTAAAAGGTGAGTAATAGCAGTGGCACAATTAAAATTGAAAATTAAAGACAAAAATAAGAATTTAATTTTTAGTTGTTAGATTAATTACTAATTACGTTGTCACCAGAAACCCATTAATTAACACAACATGAGAGTGATGTTGGCGCTAGTTGTATTTCATCTTGTGAAGAATCTGATTTTTTTATCAGTTTGCAAACAAACCTGTTTACCGGCAAATAGTGATAATAATTAAAATGTGTATAAAAAAATATAAATTACTGTAAATTATGCATAAAAATATATTGTTTTGAATAAAATTAAATATTATAGTTAAAAAAAGTTTGTCTTGTATCAATTTTTTTCAAATTTGAAATTTTTTATTAGTCATATTTTATTTCCTTATTTTTTTTTTGCATGAATTTTAAAGTAATTTTACGTTGGTGCTTTGCTTTTACATGATTTTTGAAAAATCACAGTCCATATCCCCCCTTTTTCAAGGTAAGTTATGTCTATTTTTGCACGATTTCATTTGCGCGTGTTTTCTGAGGAACCTATCTATCGCGTAAAACGAGACCCAGGTGTATAAGTTATTTTCCACGCTTGCATTAATTGTTTATTAATATATTTCATTTAGTTATTGAAAAATGTTAATAATTTCTATAAAAAAATGTATGCTATGCCAATTATCTGATTTGTCACATGAAAATGTATCCTGCATTCATGACATCCACAGAAAAACATCATCATCATCAGGAATCAATTACCTAGAAAATAGAAAATATTTATTTATAAAAAACATTGTATTTAAATGTCCAATATTTTGTTGTTTTTAAGAAAAAAATATTTTTAGCTCTCTAAATTTGAAATGAAGTCAATAATATGCTGGTCAAAACTATAATAAAAGTATATAATTCTTATAGATTATTTTAATTATATTTATTGTTTTGATTGAAAAAAAATTGAGCTTATTGCATATAATACATCTTAGAAATAAAGTAATTATTAAAAATTAATTATGTCCCATGACATTGTAAATATTCATTTACATGTAATAATGGTGTGTTTAAAACCAATAAACATCACATGACTACAACCTCTTATGCTTGTGTATAACTGTTGTTAAAACAGGCAAAACTCACTATATATATTGCCACACACAACAAGCTAGAGTAATCAATGGATGCCAGATCTAGGTTCAGTGCTCTCAGATCCAAGGCTCCTCACTGACGAAGGCCATAAGCCAGAAACTAGTCTGGGGATATTGAATGAGTAGGCACTAGATGGGGATTTTATGCACAAGCCTTCTGGCATCCATTGATTACTCTAGCTTGTTGTGTGTGTCAATATATATATAGTGAGTTTTGCCTGTTTTAATAACGGTGTATATATATATGTGTGTGTGTGTTTTCATGAAAGTAACTTAAGAAGTTCAATTGATTATTTGTTAAAATATATTTTGGTTATTAATATTATTTTTGCTAACTTTTAAGTAATGTTTATACATATTCTAAATTAGTGTGTTCCATTAATTCTTAAAACTTCATTATTTATTATTTATCTGTATTAACCTTTTAACTGCTAATTAAATCATTGGTTGTATGAGGTAAAAATCAAAGCTTGTAATTGGCCAACTCACAAACTGAAGACAAAGCCTATTGTTAAAACATATTCGCCTATAATATTAAATTCAACTCAGATACGTTTATAAAAAGTATATTATTAATTTTTTCAAGTTGTGAAGAGAACGAAAGTTCTTTCAAAAATAAATTGCTATTTATTTATTCTAAAATATTCAATATCGGCAACATAAAAGCTATAATATAAACAAAAAGATCGACTTTTACGTTATAGAAAAGTAAATATTTCTTTTTACTACATCTTCAATATTTGTACTAAAATCTTCAATATTTTTCGAAAATAATTTTGTTTTTTTATTATTCTGTCTGAGAATTATTTTTAGTTTCCATAAATATAATTTTATAATACTTAAAATTGGATTCGAAATGAAAATCTCAGCGTTTTTCTTTATTTTCTTTGATCAGGCGGTTTCTTTGTTCTTTCCAGCCAATCAGAATGTCTTTTTCGGCTGAGAGCTTGCTAAGAACCAATCACAAATAATGTTCTTTCTTTGTTTAGGTTTAAATGCGTTTTTTTTTATTTTTTACTTGTAAAATAAGTCGGAAGAGGTCACAATCGTACAGAACTTTTAAAAATCTCTTTAAAACGTATCGAACGAATTTTTTAGCATAAGAATCGGCTGAGTTAGAGTGACGTCAACTGCTTACGAGAGGTCGCGTCAAAGACTCTTATTTAGTTAAATGTCTGGTCATGTTTATATGTGGGTCTTCTTAAGTGGAATTTGATGAAAGGGAAATCCCACAGGAGATAGATTTTTCAGCAACTGTACTGTAACGGGATGGGGGTTGGTGGAAGGGTATAAAGAAGTGAACCTGGGGTGATGGCAAAACATCATCACTCCCAGTCCATTTAACGAAATACAAATATTAATAATTTGCAAAAGTATCTATAAGTAAATATTTAAAGATATAAGAGTATGAGATTAAAACATCTCTGGGAGCATTGAGAGATCAGCCAGCTAACTCAAAAGAGCAACTAAAAGCATAATTATAAATTCAACCAGCATTATAAAGTAAAAGTAAGTATAATTCAAATACCATTCATCATCATTAATGATGGGAATAAACAAATCAGTACATATCAAATCAACAGTCCATCTTGTGGCTGGATTGGAAATGGGTCTTCTGTAGACCAGGCTAACTATTGAGCCTTTGCCAGCTTGGGCAATTATATAAACATAACTTGGATGCACTAGCTTAGTGCCCATCCATTAAAATACATAAGAATCAGAAATCAAAACAATAATGCTGGGACATTTAAAACATGCTGATCATCATCAATGCTCTGGCCACTTGTACTAGCTAACTATAAACTTAAATTTTTTTAACAAGACTAAACTAAAATAAAATATAGTGCATGGGCTTTAAAGAGTATCCTCTTTTGCGCCAACCAGGATGATGATTGATCACCTCTGGATGCCCAAAGCACTAAACACATCCCCATTTATCCGTGTCCGAAATCTCGCCCAGAGAACATGAAGCTCTATTACTGTATGTGACCAAGTGATGATGGAATACAATTTTTAACAATTAAATATAAGTTTATTAATAACAACAAAAAAATAAATGATTAAGGTCTTATAAAGGTTCTGATTTTGAAAAGTATACATTGAGTTACATGATTAATAAATTAGGTTTACTTAAAACCCAATTCAGCACACAGGCATGTGGCTTGATACAAAATAAACATGTTTGAATTAACATTTAATTTAGAAAAATGATCAAAATTTTACACATAAGTGTCTATCTGACACGCATTGTTATTTAAAATACAATTGACATATATACGCACACATATGTGCGTGAATTTTCTGATTTTGATTATAATACAATATAAAAAAATTATCATATTTGTGACTGACAAAATTACTATAAAAAAATTCAAATTATTACATTGATTTAAGTAATTACAATTTACAATTCATATTATTACTATAGTTTACATATATGCGCACAGACGCGCGATTTATAACATAAAATCAATCTATTTCAATTGACATTCAATAACAACAACAATTATCATTTGCATATATGTCCTATTTGACAAGCATTGACATATATGTACGCACAGATTATTTGACAAGCATTGATATATATGCGCGCACAGATTATTTATAAATTTAATTTTGTCAAACAATAAATAACATTACTTTTATAATTAATAATTCCATTTTGAATATACATAAAATGTACATATTTGTTATAATGATAAAATTTATTTTCACAATTATTCTTTTTGTTGAATATAGCATTTTTTCCCCTTAAAATAAATCCGATCAAATTTTTGACAGTTAATTGATTTAAAATGTCTTGCTTTTCCTAGTCTAAAAGATTTTTGGAAATCTTTTTCTTAATTATTAATTATAACTTTGTACTTTTTTTTTTTAATCATAAATATAACTTTAAACAGTTTTTTCTTCTTTAATAAACGATTTTAAACTAATATCGTTTTATATATTTCTATCAGTTATAAAATTGTCATTTTAATAAGGAAATTATTTAAAACTTCGTTATCATATATAACGCTACTAACCACCAGCTGTATACACGTTTATCTGTGTTTCTCTGCCTTTATCTCATGTAGCATACTTGTAATTAATTCTTAGCAAGCTGGAAGATTTTTCTTGGTGAGTTTGGTTTTAGTGATTGTCATCTTCAAGTAAAATTATCCAAGTAATTAGTTGACATCCCATGAGCTTACTTTTTGTAGTCCAAGCATTTGTCAAGCTGTCTTCTAGAACATATTTAAGCAGCTAGTTGATGCATTTGAAGTGACCCTGGCTTCATGAATCAAAACTGCAGTAAACTATAAGGCAGCTACTGGACTGTCCTTAGATCTTCATAGGAGCTTTATATAACTCTGCTAGCTATTTTGTCCTCTTTTTTTCAGGCTATTGATTCAGAAGTGACCCAGCTTCAAAACCAAAACTCCTGTGAAGGCAAATAGTAGCAGCTCCTGCCTTCAGAAATATTAGTTCATGGTAGCTTTTATGCAAACTCTCTGCTACAGCCAACAACATACTGCTCTCTTCAAAATCATTATCCAAACTGCTCTCTTCAAAATCACTCTCCAGACTGGCTGATATTTTTTATCAGCTCTTTTTATAAAATCATCTGAGGTGTTAACAACACTTTGATTAAAAACAGAGTTTCTATTTTTATCTCACTAATCCCTTCATATACATGTTTTTACTTAGGGGATTTCTAATAGATAAAAATTTTGTTTAATTAATTAAAATTTCAAAAATACAATAGGGTGTTTTTAAATTTCAAAATCAGACTAATAATAATAATACAATATTTGTATTTATTCAGATCTTTTAAAAGTTTAATTTATAAAACAATATTTTAAATCAGAGTTATTATTTATTTATTTCTATTTCAGTAAATGTAGAAAATATCTACTATAATTTTTGTCTGTGTTTATTTCTAATTTTCCTTTATTTTACATATATATATTCACATACACTATATTAGTGTGTGTGATGTAACCCAACTGGTTACAGTACTTATGTGACAGTTAAATAGTACTTATTATATAAATACACAAAGGAAATGATCCTAAACCAGAAATGCCACCATTATCTCCAAATGCCTTGCGATTTGTTTATTTATTTATTCGTTTATTTATTTTATTAAACATACAGAAAAATTTTGTTTTACTAAGTTAGTAAAAGTAATACTTTAAAGACTAGTGATCAGTTATTCCTATCAGAACTTTTCAATCATGCCTGTTTATTTTTTGTATTAACAAATATAAAGATAAGTGATATGTTCTACCAAACAATCTGATTTTATTAGATGTATTCATTGCACATTCATACTATTTTATTCATCATATTTCATTTATACAAACACAGCACTTTATTAGCTTTTACAGATTTGATTATAAAACATTATTGTTAGTATTAAACCGTTTGTAATTATGCAAAAAGAGGAATTAAAATATTTATACCAGAGTCTTTTTATTTCTTCATGAATGATAATATATAATTTTTTTGTTTAGTTTTTGAATTTTATTAATAAACATATTTTATTTAGTTTATTAAATTTGACTTTATATTTTTCTCAGTTAAGATAATTAACATTATTTGTTACATAATTTGCTTCATACACGTGGATTATAAGTCTGAGACATATATTGCAGATGATGAGTGGAGAAGAGGTGATATAATTATTATGGAGTTTCTAGTTTAGCCAGGTATTCTACTAATATTTTTCCTGTAGTATCAAACATTTACACACTTCATGTAAATACCCAGTAGATACATGTTTAGATAAAATTTATAAGAGAAACTTTCTTGAAATGTTTATTTAAATTACAATAGATGTCTGTTATATGTATTTATATAATTTTAATTATTATTATTTTTGAACTAGACTCAAACTCAGATATTGTTAGTGTATTAAACATTTAATTAGATTGAATGCAGTTTGGATACATAAAATGTTTAGCTTTGCCTCCCATGTCATATCAATGTCTGCCTTCTTTCACTCTTTCATTTCATTCTCAGATATTATCATTATTATCATATGTATATACATTGATAAGCTGACAACTCATTATTTACTTATTGTATTTGGCTCTCAATCTGGAGCTTTGATATATGTCAATTAACAATAATATGCAAATTGTTTAGGATTAAATATTGTTAATTTGATGAGGTTAAAATTGAATAAGTTTTATATTGTGAATGTCATTTTAATATTTTTAGGCTCATGTTTTTCCAGTAGATATTAAACTATGTTAATAAATATGGGTGAAAGGAGGGGAGGGGTAAAAGTAGATTGAATGTTTTTGTATTTTATATGAGGAAGATATTTAAATTTATACATTTAAATTTAATATGTTTTTATTTTCTAATGATTTGAAAAAAGGAGGCAGATATTTCAATTTAACATACTTTTTTTTGATAATGATTTCAGCAAGAAGGGGAGTATGGAAGTTTAGAAGTAGATACAAGACAGAACAATGTTAAGTTTTATATTCTATAAAATATTAATTTGTATTATAGAGTTATTGAGTTTAGTCAGATATATCATTGAAAATGCTAATAGTAGACAAATTTTAGCAGTTGGCATGAAAACAATTTTCAGGACTTATTAGTCATCTTTAATGACTTCTAGTAAAGTTCAAAAAGTCTCAGGAAAAAGAATCAAAAGCTAAAATTAAAAGGTTACAAAAACAATTCAAGGATTTTCAAGCTAGATATGATGAGTTGTGTAAAGAATTTAGGAAATCTCAAACGGAATATAAAAAGTTTTAAAGATAAATTATGGCTGAACAAATATAAGCAAAGCTTTCTGTGAAGAGATGAAAAATTTTAATATAAAGAGTGGAAGTTACCAATGACTAACAAAAATACAATATCGACAATGTTATCAGTTGGGTTTAGAAAGGCTGCTTTAATATTAACCATTTATTACAAAGGATGAAGGATTACAAAAGCAGAATCATGGTGTCAATAAAGTGTATTCTTCACAGGTGTTAGGAAGAAATCACTGAATTTTTCTGGGGGGGGGGGGTAGATAATATAAAGAAATAAACTCGGAAAATTTTATATGTGATAAGATTCTTGACTGGTGTAGCTCTCTAATATCATTTTACACTCTGTTCTTTAACTTTCCAACAAATGCCTTCAGGATTTTTTTTCATTCGTATATATTGATATCATTAACATATTTAATTATCTTTTGTATTCTTTTTGTATTAGTTAAACTAATAAAAATATTAAATAAAGAGACAATTGCAGGAAATATTAGTAATTTAAGTCTACAATCTATTAGATGATTGTTCTAAATTTGTCTTTCTGAATCTACTTGAATTCTTATAAAAATGTTGTAGTTCATGTGCAGCATGGTTAAGATATAACACAAAGTATTAAATAAAAATATTTATATCTCATTACAGAGCAGTGGATTCTTGATTAGTTTTTAAATTTTTTTATCAATCTTCCAAATTGATGAAGGTTTTGCTCTCTACTTCAAAATAAATTTTGTTGAATGATTATATATAGTGTTTATAGTATGGTTACTTGAAAATTAAGACCTAAGCTTGATTAAGATCTGAAGTTTTTTATAAATAATATGTTCCTGTGATTTGATTCCTGGATATGGATATTGTAATTATATGCACCATCATTATATCATGAAACTTATTATTTTGTATACATATAATGTCATATATATGATATGCTGACATATGAGTCAGATTATATTCAGAATTATAATATTTGCTACGTATAATATAATTTTATCTCAGTGATATTTTTAGGCATTGCTAGATATCTATATCTCATTTTATACATTTTCTTTGTACATATTGCTATATTTAATTTATATACTTTAGTCCTTTCTTAGCTTGCAACATTTTTTTGTATTTTAGTAATATTAACTAAATTCTTTGCCCAAAATCAGGTAGCAAAATTAGTCAACACAGCATTATAATAGTATGACATTACTTCATATTTAATCAAACTAGTTTACTATCATTTGTTACTCTCTTAACAATATGAAAAACTCATTAAAATATAGTATACAACTATGACTATTGAATTTTAAAATAAATAATGTTTTCAAAAAATGGCCAATAATGATAAATTGATATATTGACAATTTGGCATGGCTATTCCATTTTCCAATAAGCTTATTTCTCTTTTAGCCAATATTTACGAAAACATGTTATCATACATTTTATATCTATAGAATAAAATAAAATGTTAGAATATGTTTAAGATATCTAGATTTTTTATTACTATAATAAAAAATAGTTGAATGCTGTCAAATAAATATGGAAATATTATACTGCATAATTTGGGTCAGTAATATACTAGAAAATTCTGGAGCATAAATTCCAGAGATTGAGCTTTGTCTCTTCTTTTGATGTCATATGGCTCGTAAAGCAATAGAACCATTTGATTATTTATTTATTGAAATTATTACTAGATTAGTAAATAAAATCTAGCATTTTATATTTTATTTTCAAATATTTTTCCCACATGTAATGTATTATAATATAATGTCTTTATTTGCAGTTGGGAATTGGTCATTATCTGATGCCTGTATTTCCAGTTTTTTAAGAGATTCTGATAAAGAATGTGATATTACACCCAAATGTTTAGATTTTTTTACTTTGCCTAAAACACATGGGTATCTTTTAAATCATCAATTATTTTATTCCTTAAATGCAGAGCAGGTAATTTTTTTCACTTTTTATAAATAGTACCAAATAATATTTTGCAAATTAATAAATATTTAATAGAATTTTTAATTGTAGACAAATTGCTTAATTATCCTACTAATGTTAGATAACCCCCACCATTTTTTTTCTTTTTATATAGTTTGTTTATTGTTATAAAGTTAATATTTTATTTTGTTATACAAACTATGTATTGTGACATTAAATAATCAGAAATCAGTAGATGGGAATCGTATATTTGCATCTCAAGACCAGTTCCTAATTAGCATGTAATGTCTTGTCTGAAAATGATTTAGATGAGTCCTATCATTTAGTATTCATAGATGGTATTCATTTAAAAAACTACTTCATAACTAGGCTTGTTTTAAAATGTCATTTGAAATAAAACTCATATTAAACAAGAATGTGTATTTGATCCGTCATTATCTTAGATTTTTTTTTTGGTTGTGGAATCGTTTATAGGCATTTTAATAAATTTATCAAATAGTTTTCTAAATGCTGATCATCAGGATGTAATCCCATCTTCCATTTTATTTGTCATGCTATTTTATGAAGTAGATTTTAATTATAAACTTTTGATGGCTATGGGTTTTAATATGAAATTCAGAGCACATGTTTGAAGAGGCAAAAATTGCTGAAGAGTGAGAATGGGAAACTTTTCAACAAGAAAAACTATTGCGAGCAGAATTAGATGTAATTAATTCCAGATTACCACTAAGATCATCTACTACTTAAAAAGAGTTTAGTCTTATATTATTATAAAGACCATGACATCTTCATGATTTCATATGTGAAACTTTTTTCAAGTATAAAAGGAGAAAATATATTGTACAGTGATAGTCTTCTATGTAAATTATGTATATATATGTGTGTAATGTTAACTTTCCCTAAATTTCTATATATATATTTTTTTGCACATATATGTACATATGCCTAACAATGGTTTCTTTCTTATCTTTATATCATAAAGCTGAGTGCACTTTCAATGACAAGTAACATAATCATAGTGCTTGTGTTACCTGTTGTTGTATACAGCTATAACAACAGACAACACAAGAGCTATGATTATGGTCCTCATCACTGGAAATGTATTCAGCTTTGTGGTGTAAAGATAAGAAAGAAGCCACTTTGTTATGCATACATATATATTTATGCAAAATAATATGTACATGTGCATATATGTCATTCATCCAGATATGTAAATAAAGCTAAAAAGGCTAAAATCTTCAACAGAAGCTCCTTAAAATGCTATGTGACAGCCAATCAGATATAATAATGACTGCACATGGATCTCCCAATTCAAAAACACAAGCCAGAACTCAAGAAAAAGATGGGACCCACCTTCTCTATGTAAATTTATATATAAGTCAGACTTAAGCATTCCGAACTAAGGGGGTGAAGCTTAAAACATCTTCACATTTAATTCTCTAAATATTATATATAAATAAACAACACGAAATCTTTCAATTTACAACAAAGCAATTTTCAAATCTAATGAAATGATAGTAACAAAAGTAAATATAATAAATTTATTAAGCACTAGCAGATGATCTAATAATAACATGAAAGGCTAAAACCTTTGACAGAAGTGTCTTAAAATGCTTATGATTGGCTGTTACATAAGCATTTTAAGGTGCTTCTGTCAAAAGTTTTAGCCTTTCATGTTATTATTAGATCATCTGCTAGTGCTTAATATATTTAATATATTTACATTTATTACTATCATTTCATTAGATTTGAAACTTGCTTTGTTGTAAATTGAAAGATTTCATGTTGTTTATTTATATATAATATTTAGTGAATTAAACACGAAGATGCTTTAAGCTTTTAGTTCAGAATACTTGAGTCTGACTTATTTACATATAAATTTAAGTAGAGAAAAAGGTGGGTTCCATCTTTTTCTCATGTTCTGGCTTGTGTTCTTGAATTGGGAGTTCCACATGCAGTCATTATTACATCTGATTGGCTGTCACATAAGCATTTTAAGGCACTTCCGCCAAAGGTTTTCATCTTTCATGTTATTATTAAATCATCTGCTAGCACTTAATAAATTCAATATATTTAAATAAAGCTAAAATATAGTTATATATATATGGGTATAAAATGTGTAAAAACACAAATGAAATGTGTATTACATAGAGATATATAAATATAATACTTTCAAATATTATGTAAACTTACACACATAGTATATACTATAGAAGTTGTATTTTAATAATATTAAATTGTGATATATATAAAATATATATTCAAATGTCTTGCATTGGTGGTCGAGAGGTCAGCGTGACTGCCTTGCACTAGCAGGCAGTTGCCCGGGTTGCGGGTTCGTGTCCCAGCCGATGCTATGACACTTAAAAAAATGGCTTTATTGCTTGAGTGTTCATAAGATAATCAAGTGCAGGAGGAGCCAGCAATAGAATCAATCCCAGGATCCCACACTACCAAGCCTGACAGTCTACCACTGCATTAAGCCACACAACTTAAAATATGATAACTAAGGAAAACCAATTGCAAATATGTAACTAATTAAGATTTTGATTGCATTTAAGCAGCTTATATTAAACTATACTTGGTAAAAAAAAAATCATTTGCATGGAAATGGTTGTGTAATCATAGGAAAAAGTGTAGATTATGAAGCTGTCAACTCCAGAGAACAATAGGGACTAAAAAGATGAAAATCTTAGATAATATTATCTCTTGTTCTTCTTGCTGATAACAGGATTACATAGTTATTAAAAGTCATTCGCAATAATTTTATATTATGCATGGCAATGATAAGTAGGTTTAATTTAGTTATAATCGTTAATATTCAACAAGTTTAATTAAGGATTTGACGAAATTCATTTACTTGAAAATGACAGTTTTAATTATAGTTACCAATATACTATATATGTTTTAAATAATTGCACAATATATATATATGTATTTCACTAAAATATGTTCAATTGATTTTACGCATCTTTCTTTTACACAGTAATTATTATATTAAATTTAATATTTTCTCAACTTGTAATTTTCTTCCAAAAGATTTAAGTAACACAACACTAAGACTGAAATCTTTAGTAATTACATGCCTAAATTTGATGCTTTGATTATCTACAAATCTATTTTAGGAACATTAAAGATAAAAATATAAAACACTTTTAAAACATTTTGCAAAGTAAAAATCTCTCCAACAGCTTATCAAAGAAAAATAGTGTCGGAGAAGATATCACATATCGGATTGGTGAAGATTCAATAGATTTTCTAGTTTTGATTTATTGGCTACCAAGAATAGTTGGAATTAATTAAAGACCAGCTATAAAAAGAAAAATCTTAAAACTGATCAAAATCTGACTTTTTCCCCTTAATTTTTCCTAGTTTTGAATCTAAGTTATGAATATAATTATCAGGTGCATATCATTATACCATGACATTTTTTCACTGCAAATATTTATCTTACTTTTATGTCTTTATCATGTGTGATAACATGTTTTAATAGATGTCAAGTTCTGCATAAATATAGATATTATCATCAAAGCCCACCATTTATTTGGCATTGTATATAAAATAAATTGATTTAAAATTATTTATTTGAATGGTTCATGATTTATTATTTTGAAAACTAACACAAATGGAATTAAATTAACAATTTAATTTAAATCTACATAATTTTCACAACTAAAAAATATTTTTTAATTATTAATATATATATATATATATTAAAAAAAACAACTTTAAATTACTACTTACATTATTTTTAACTGTCAATCATAAGAGAACAAAAGCGATTTAGTATGGTGATAGACTAATAGAAAAAAAGCTAAAGATCTTAGGATTGATTTTTAACAGAGTAATAAAATAATACTAGGATGACGTGATTTCCCAACCAAAAACTATATGTTTATCTAATTTAAGAAGAAACAGAAAATAACAAAAATAAAATAATTACTAACATAATGTTGCATAATTCATTTGCTTTAATAACAGCAAGAAATATAAAACTTTGATGAAAAACTCATATATGACATTTTGACTATAGCTTGAATTTAAATCTTAGAATGTTTTGGTAACCAACTCATAATTGCACTCATTATAAATTTTTTTTTGATAAATGGGTTAGTGAGAAGAATCTGCTCAAATTCTTATCATAACACTGTTAAGCTAGTCATAGTGCTTTTACAGTATTTTTTTTTTTTTAAAAAAAAAAAAACAATTATTAACATTATTTTATTTTATTAATTTGCTTTAATATCAGCATATATTCCTGTTATGTCAATGTCATGGATTCAAATAAAAGCAAGACAAATTTTGGAAATATTTTTAAGACAGTATTTTTAATTGATAGTCAATTTATGACTGATATTATAACTCATCCAATTTCACCTGGTATATGAATATATCATCACAATTAGTCAGAAAACTAGAATGTGAATCATATGTGACTCTGATTCCAATCTCATGGCTCTTTTTGTCATTATAAATATAAACAGATTTTTAATTTTTACCTGTAATTTATAAATAAATATTTTGAAGACTTTATGAGAAGAAAATGTGCTTTATAATTTGTTCTGTGAATTCCACCTTATTACAGAATATTACTTATTTACACTATGAATGTTTAAATATTGGAAATTTGTAGATAAATCAAACTGTCAAATTAATATTTTTGTTTTTGTTATTTTTAAGAAAAATTTTAGTTTCATTATGATGTATACAGATTCTATTATATTATATTCAAATATATCCACAGTCATTTAGAAATTTATATTTTTCATAAACTTATTTTTTATTTTCTTCCCTGTTGCTCTTTTTATTATGGAGGGGTTTATTTACATAAAATGACTTTTCATGTTAAAGAGGTTGCAAAACCTTGGGCTAGAGAGTAAATTTTCTTAAATCCTCATCATAATACTGATATCAAAATATTTTGCCATCTATATGTAATATTATTCTACACCCCATCATTATAAAACATTATTTCAATTTTGGTAACTATCAGATTCTTTACTTGCTAAAGTGGCTACTGCTACATATATTTAGGGGTGCAAATAAAAATGCATTTTCTATTAGTATGGCAGTCCTGCAAGTATAGAAAGATATATTTGTAATGACAGTGTTTGGCTAAAATAGCAAATTCAAAAACATATTCGATGTGTGTGTATTCTACATGTACATGCATAAAAATATATAGACATATAGGTAGACGGATAGATGGGTGGCTGAATGAATTAATGGATCAGCTTTATAGATAGATGAATAGATAGATGGATGGATAGATAGATAGATAGATAGATAGATAGATAGATAGATAGATAGATAGATAGATAGATAGATAGATAGATAGATAGATAGATAGATTGATTGATTGATATATCAATAGATAGATAGCTAGATAGATAGATAGATAGATAGATAGATAGATAGATAGATAGATAGATAGATAGATAGATAGATAGATAGATAGATAGATAGATAGATAGATAGATAGATAGAGTGACTGGGTGAATTAATGGATTGATGGAGATAAGTTTATAGATAAATAGGTATGTAGGTAAATGGGTAGATGGATGGATAGATAAATAGATAGACAGACAGATGGATAGACAGATCAATATCTTAGTACAACATTTTCTATGTATATTTAATGTTTAAGGCTGGTTGCCGCACAGTACTTGCTTCTTATCTAAAAGATAATGCAGGATATCAAAGTTTGGAAGAGTATCAACATAAATATTGTACAAACATATATTTTGAAACATTGAGTCTCACAAATTATCTTCAATTTGCAGGATATCAAGATCTTTTTGCAGAAAATAGTAAGTCACATATATATATATATTGTAAACATATATCTTTTAATAGATTATAAATGAATTTTTTTTTTGCACATACATGGTTAGAGAACACCCACATAGATACATAAACGCATATATTCTCATTATGTGCACACACACGCACACACATATATAAAATTATACACGGAAGTATAATATATATGGATATATATTGTAACCCCTCACACCTATCACCAACACTAACAATTACCCAGGGGCTCCAATTCTATGGATCATAGAATAAATATTTATTTAACTTTACCTAAATCTATTCATGAGGCTCTTAATTAAAGCTTTCACCTAAAACTAACTCAGTTGAGGGATACAGAGGTGTATGAGGTGTACAATGTACATTAGATGTGGGAGAAAATATTATAACCAATAGGAATAAACATATAT
The DNA here is from genome assembly GCA_028023455.1 of Epiperipatus broadwayi. Lineage (NCBI taxonomy): Eukaryota > Metazoa > Onychophora > Udeonychophora > Euonychophora > Peripatidae > Epiperipatus > Epiperipatus broadwayi. Next base: position 3,220,378 of record JAQFVV010012408.1, on the reverse strand, counting down.
CAAGTTCTATGCTAAACAAAAATTAATTGATAAAATTCTACCAGCTAAAATTAACTAATAATACTCTATATTTCACCTCCTCCCATCATCCATGTGCACTGAACAACCTCTACTACATTATACAATTAAACTAATAACTAAAATAAAATAAAAAATAATATTTCAAAAATTGTAATGTATAATTCACTAGATCTAAACTCAAACTAAACTTATCATTACTAAATTTTAATTACTCACTACTCTAATCAGGTTAAATGAATTTATTATCTAATCTAAATTAAAATTGAAGATCTCAGGGAATTAACTTATGGTATGGCTTGATCTAACATTTCTATACCTCAATATTATTATTTAACACTATGAAAATAATATTATAAACTAAACAATACCCTAAATAGATTCTTGCAGTTAGATAATGAAAGAAATCGGGCACATTTTGATTTCAATTCATCATCTAAACAATTATTAAATAACAAAACCCTTTTAAAATGATCAGTAGGTAATTGGCATCTCATATAGTGCTTGAATCAAGGAAATCAACATCATCATATCTAGAGATTTATTATAATTAAATAAAATACAATTATGTTACATTAAATAAAATAAATGTATAAGCATATGTGGAAGTGTGAAACACGAATGAATGCTATAGAAAAAACTCCAAATACAAATTTAGATAACAAAATATTTATTAATCAAATAGAAAATAGCTAAATCAACATTTACTTTTCCTTTATTGGTATGAACACAAATTCCAAAGGGATTTAATATTATTATTTCAGTTTATACAAGAATAAATAATACAACACAATTTGTTGACTTTTTACATCTACTATATTTCATTCATCAGGTGCATTCTGATAGATTGGTAAAACATTTTTATCTTTAGCATTAAATGAATTAAATGAATGCATATCATTTATCATAAAAGAAATGGCCTTTTAGCTATCAGTGATTTCTGATAGACTTATACAAAAATAATAATAATAATAATAATTTATTTATTTTATTTATTTATTATTAATTAAACAATACACACACATATATAAAGGAGAAATACTCCAAACAAGATAAACTTGTGCTAGGAGTTTTTCTTAAATTATTAATTACAAACCAAAAACAAAAACACCAACAAAAATAACAACAATAATAATAAAATACATTACTATACTATAAATACTAAAACAAGTAAACCAAAAGCAAATAATATAAGAATAAATACAACCAAATATATATATATATATATATACACACATACATATTAAACAAAAAATATATACATATATACACATTAATTAATCAATATATTACACATGAGACAATAACCAAAATTTTAAATAATTTTTAAAAATATAAAAAGATAAATTATTAACATCAATTGAACAGTCAGTAACAAAAGAATTAAAGAGCCTGAGTCCATTGTAACTAAATTGCCTGCGACTGCTTTCTAAAGAAAAATCTGGAACCACCAGTTGAAATTTGTTAGACAAGCGGGTATTTATAATTGATACTTTATGACACAGTAAAAAACGACGACCTATATCAATGATAATTCTAAACTTATATAGTTTAGAATCAGATAACACACCAGAATTGACATATATATCTCACACAGAGGTCAATCTATGTCTACCAAAAATAATATGCATTGTATAATTTTGCAAAGTATGTAATTGAGATAGTGAGTAATCAGTAGAGCCACGCCAAATGGAAATATTGTAACATAATATACTCTGATAACAAGCAAAATATATAGTCATCAAAGTAGATTTAGGTATGAATTTAACCAGATAATAAAATAAATAATTAATTTTACATAATTGAGAACATAAGTAGACAATGTGCTTAGACCAAGATAACCTTGAATCAATATAAATGCCTAAATAGCAATAATTATCAACAAAACTAATGTTACAACATGTACAAATACTTTTTGAATGAACATTATACTTATCACAAATCTTAATACTAATTGAATGGGTGCAGTGTTTATAAGAGAACAGAATACCTCTGGTTTTATTACTATTAACTATTAAATAATTTATCATAAGCCAGTTACTTATTAATTCTAGATCTTTATTAATCAATTGCTCCAGAATACTATATGAAACAGCATCACAAGACAAAGCAATATCATCAGCAAACCCATAAATCTTTGAATTCAAAGATAAATTAAAAATGTCATTTATATAAATTAAAAACAGTATAGGGCCAAGTACAGAACCTTGTGGAACACCATGATTAACTAATCCAAAATCTCCAATAATACCATGTATTTTAGTAGCCTGTCTCCTATCCTTCATGTAACTTAACAACCAAGAAGCAAAATGACCTCTAAAACCATATGAACACAAACGATATAACAAAACTGTATGATTAACAGAGTCGAATGCTTTGGATAAATCCAAATAAACAGCTGCTGTCTTGAGACCCTTATCCAATGATAATGTCACATTATGTACATGGATATAAATAGCATCTAAAGTACTCTTTCCAGCAACAAAGCCAAACTGATACACAGAAAACACTTTATGAACATTCAAAAATGACATCATCTTATCCTTAACTGCCATCTCAAATAATTTAGCAACAACAGATATTATAGAAATAGGTCTATAATTACTAATAATCAAAGGATCACCTTTTTTTAAAATGGGTGTAATAATCCCTACTTTCAAACATTCAGGAAATACACCAGAAGATAAAGATAGGTTAAACAAATAAACTAATACAGGTATAAAAGCTAATTTATTATCTTTCACAATTTGGGATGTTAATTTATATAATTATAATAATAATAATAATAAGAAGAAGAAGAAGAAGAAGAAGAAGAAGAAGAAGAAGAAGAAGAAGAAGAAGAAGAAGAAGAAGAAGAAGAAGAAGAAGAAGAAGAAGAAGAAGAAGAAGAAGAAGAAGAAGAAGAAGAAGAAGAAGAAGAAGAAGAAGAAGAAGAAGAAGAAGAAGAAGAAGAAGAAGAAGAAGAAGAAGAAGAAGAAGAAGAAGAAGAAGAAGAAGAAGAAGAAGAAGAAGAAGAAGAAGAAGAAGAAGAAGAAGAAGAAGAAGAAGAAGAAGAAGAAGAAGAAGAAGAAGAAGAAGAAGAAGAAGAAGAAGAAGAAGAAGAAGAAGAAGAAGAAGAAGAAGAAGAAGAAGAAGAAGAAGAAGAAGAAGAAGACGACACCGCAGCAAATCTCTGCTGAGGTAAGAAGCAATCCTTAAGTTCTCCGATGTAAGTATTTATTTTTTACTTTTGTTCCAACTTGTTATTCGCAAAACAAACATAATACAGGAAAAATCGAATTATATAATAGATTAATAGTGTTTTTTGAAAAATATCGGTGTGTTTTAATATCTTTTTTTAAAAAAAAAAAATACTGACTTGAGTCAGAATAAATCATGGCTACTGCCCAGTCAAGCATGAGCGAATTAAGCACCAATACGAAATTAACAACAACATTAGTTTCAACATCGCCTATTTCATATGCAAAAGTACTTAAAAGTAATAGCAATACTACAGCACCAACTCAAATACCGCGCTTCCGTAGAACAAACACAAATGATATTAAAAATCTTGATCTAAACACTCGAGAGGAAAATCAACCCCAGCCGCAATCTGGACAAAAGAAACACTTGAAAATGTGATGGACCGTTTCAGTAATACAGTGCCTCATACGTTATTTGAAACATTTCGCAGGTTTTTTTCACCAACTTCGTTAGTACTCGCAGTAACCGATAATCAATGCTCATTATATCATTTCCCAAAAGCTTTATTATATGAAGCAATCACGCAAAATGCACTATGGGAAACAATCTCTTGTATCGCCGACCATCCAAATTCTCAATATATAACCATTGATTTTTATACTCAGCAGCAAAAAGAACGTTTTCAATCCACTATTTTAGCACTTGATAATTATGCACTCGTAATTATAGATGAAAACCGGAAAAATATAATTACTGGAGTACTTAAAAATACTTATCTTAAATACAACGTACAAGATTTTCAAAAAATGATAAACCCGTTTGGAAAAGTAATTGCCCTACAGCCTATATATTTAAAAGACACACCTATACCGATATGTAGTAATCGTTTTCAATTTAAAATAAAACTACATAAAAATGGAGACGCCTCAATGATTCCAACACAGATTACAGATCAAGAAGTGACACTCTCTCTTCACATAAGAGGTCTAAAGCCACATTGTTTTGGCTGTGGACAGAGAGGACACCTAGCAACTCAGTGCGATAACACAAAAAGCAATCACTGTGAACAAACTAAAATCCTCTCCCCAGAACAACCCAGTGATGAAAATAAAATTTATAATAACACTACATCCATTGGCAAACCAATAATAGAAACCGGAAAAAAACAGGTTCAAACACCCACAAACAAAAATAATAATGGAGCAGAATTGCCTATCTTAAAGACCAACCAAAAAAATAATAACACAAAAACTAACACAGAAATCCAAGATTCAAACGAAAATAATTCTCAAGAAACCACAACACAAAATACAGCAATTACATCACAGGATCAGCATCTCAATAAAACAAAATGTGTACCAAGTAAAAATCAACAAACACACACAGTTATATAATGAAAATATAAATCCAGATAATATAAAGATACCAATAAAAAAAAAACTACAATTATAAACAAAACTGCATCAAACATAATGGATGCAATAGAAGCCCCTCTTCCACCTATTCAAGAGAATACACCAGAGGGAAAAAGAAAGCCAGGTAGACCACCAAAAAAACATGAATTCAAAAAGGCAAAAAAAACAGACCAAAAGCACAACTCATCAGACATATACAATTTAGAAAATGATGAAATAGAAATGGATGTAAGCCAACAACAAATGGACACCTGTTCGGTTTCATCACAAATTGCCTGTATAGAGTCTGAAGCAATATTAAATGAAAGAAAAACTGATAATAAACCCAACAATGTCTTAAATATGTATCAGCATCCATCTACTGCAATATAAACAAAAATTTAGTATTAAAAATAAAATAAAAATCTATACCCTGTTAAAAAATTATTTAAAACATGAAGATAAAAATTGGATCTCTCAACATTAGAGGCTTAAATCCCACCAAAAAACTTTTTGATCTCAAAAAATGGTTACATATAACACAACCACACATACTGGGGCTTTTGAAAACAAAAATATACAGCAGCTCTCAAATTGATCCATCAAAATATTTAGTCAGCCAAGGTTTTTGTGCCTGCTCAAGGCAATCATCATCACCATCAGGTGGCACAGGCATAATTATTTCCCACAACTGCCCTTTCGATTCTTTTAAAATTATATATATTGACTCTAATCTTATCATATTAACACTCCATCATAAAAATATCACACTTAACCTAGTATTTGTATATATACCACCAGGCCCTGTCATCATCTCCAGAATAATAGCAACAATAAATTCAATGCTTACAGCAACACCAAATCCCATAATACTCCTGGGAGATTTCAACATGACCTACCAAACTTTTGTCACCAAATGGATCCATCAAATAACAATCCCACTTATGAGTGCTGAGGGCTTTCTCCCATCAAACTCAATATCTTTTAATAACAATAGATATAAGTCACTTATTGATTTGTGTTTCTACTCACCAATGTTACATCATTATTTTAATCTTGAACTCTGTCCATCTATAATCTCAGATCATACTGCTCAGTTTATCACCCTCGACCTAACAAAAATACAGAATACAACAATAGCCCTCCAAAAGACTATGCGAATACTTCTTCCAGCACAAACAACTGAATTCTTATATTCAGAAACATATATAATGCTCCAAAAACTTCAAAACATGTCACTCGATCCAGTACAAAAGTATATAGCATTCACCAATATACTTTCTTTCAACATCAATCATATTACCTGCAACTCAACACCCCCCACCAGATTATTAGCATTGGCAGATGAACTACATAAAAGAATAACCATTTCCAGACCAACTACAGATAATCAAACACAAATTAAAAAACTTACAGAAATGTACAACAATACATGCAATACACTAAAGCAATATGTAGCAATAAAAAAGAAAAAAATATGCCTTACACAACAACATACTTGGACCAGAGCATACATATGGTGGGCATTGGGATACCCATCCACAGTCAGAGTGCCTATGGCACTTGAAATAGATGGCTCTATAACAGCTGGACATAACATGATAAACCCAATATATCAACACTTTAAAAAAAACTGCAAAAACAGAGAGGGTACATACCAAATGAAGACATATTTGGAGACCCTGAAACAGACACACCAATAACAACAACTGACATTGTATTTCAACTTGCAACAATAACAAACACATGTCACCCAGGACCACAAGGAATTCCCAAATTTGTGTTCAAACACCTTAGTCACTTCACAGCAAAATACCTGTGTGATCTAGCCAATTACATATCCCAAAAAATTTACAACATACAAAGTCTATACCCAATTGCAATGGTTCCATTTAACAAAAAACCAACAGCAATGTCATCTTTATCTAATCTACGACCAATTTCAATGGGACCTTTAGGAATAAAAATTCTTGAAAGAGTGATAAAGGAAAAAATAGAACAACACATACTCCCTGTGTTATCATCAGCACAATATGCTAAAAAAGGATCATCCATTGGCCAGGGTGCCTTAATGTACAAAACAATTATCGAAGTAGTAAAAAAAAGAAAGAAATATGCACCAATTATAGTTCAACTAGACATTGAGGCAGCTTTTGACTCAGTGCCTATAGCCAAATTATTAGACGTGCTGAAAAAAACAACAACACCTCCATCCCTACTATATATAATAGCCAATCTGCTACTCAGCCATGAAATTTCACATCACATTGAATGGAAAAAAATCACCAGCCTTCAGACCGAGTCAATCCATCCCACAAGGATCCCCCCTAAGTGCCTTGCTCTTTACAATATATATAAATCCTCTATTAATAGAAATACAAAAAAAAAATAAAAGGCATTCAAATTCCAAACACAGCTTTAAATATATCATGCATAGCCTATATGGACGATGTAATCATTTTCCTCCCCTCTAAAAAGAACCTCCCCATATTACAAGAGATAATCAAGAATTATACCTCAAATTTTAATTTAAAAATTAACACAAATAAAACTGCTGCATGGTCAATATACACAGGCAAGTACTGTACAGAGATGTTTAATGGTAAACCATCTGCTTTCCTTGGTTTCCCATTCTACCTTGGAACCAATGGAATGAGGCAAAAAATTCAAAATAAATTAAAAAAAGATGCTAAAAAAATCACAGCCTCACTTGAAAAGTCATACCTGTCAATATATGCAAAGGTAGCACTATTTAATCAACTTATAATTACAAAAATTACATACTATACACATATAATCAAATTTGCAAAAACATTCCTATCTAAAATCTCGTCAATCTGTAACAAACTAATATGGAAGAGAAAGACAGTGGCAATCTCTTTAAAAAATCTGAGCAGACCACCACATAGCAATGGACTTGGACTCCATACAATCAGTGTTTTTTACACACAGAAATCAGTAAATCTAATAACAGCAACCATAAAAAGATTTCCAGACCTGGAGTGTGTAATCAGTATAATACCCACAGACAGACCACCCCCTTCATATGGATATCTATCCACACTGATTGAAGAACTCAAGCCAATATACAACAAAATATCACTCAATAATGACAACAAGTATACATACTGGGACATTTACAATATACTACATCCAAACCAGACACCCAATCTACATCCATCAGTTCTTGGAATAGACAACAGGCAACTACTGCAACAATTCAGAAAATGGTCGTTAGAACCAAAATTATTTGATTTTCTACTTAACCTTAATCTCAATGCTCTACCCACAACCCATTTCCTTAGATTTCGTAGATTCTATACAAATATAGACCCCATCTGCGGGCTATGTCATAAAGAAGAAGAGACAAGATCATTTTCTTCATTCCTGCAGTGCCCTAGAAACAATACGTTGCACAATGTTTACCACATACAGAAAGGCTATCATTTCAATTGATGAAATAATAAATACGTTTAAAAAAGGCAACAACCCTGCTATTCGTGCAGCAACATACAGCCTTTATGCCTACTGGTGCACCAGATGCACTTTTGCACTTTCCAATAACCCTTGATGCCACCCATCAACATATTCAATAAAACTAGAACTGTTAAGAAAAAGAGACAGCATCCTAGTTCAACCAGATATATATGCAGCCACATGGTCACACTTGAAACAAAGATCCAGTCTATGAAATATAAAGACCAATAAGATAGATGATGACATTTTCAACATCAGCATTTTTTCCAACTTTAAAAAAAATGCAAGCATAAACTGAACTAAATAGAAGACCAAATTTAAAAACAAGAAGAAAAAAAAAGTATGCAGAAAAGATAAAGACTTATATACTGAAAGTTGTAATTTGTTTTTCATTTGTAAAAAATCAATATATGACTCTGTAACTTTTTAGACTCAATAAAGTTTTGCTTTGAAACATAATAATAATAATAATAATAATAATAATAATAATAATAATAATAATAATAATAATAATAATAATAATAATAATAATAATAATAATAATAATAATAATAATAATAATAATAATAATAATAATAATAATAATAATAATAATAATAATAATAATAATAATAATAATAATAATAATAATAATAATAATAATAATAATAATAATAATAATAATAATAATAATAATAATAATAATAATAATAATAATAATAATAATAATAATAATAATAATATGATGGCCTTACACTTTTAGTAACTGATTACTAAATTATCTTTTATTCAGCATTTTGCTGAACAAAACTCATTTACTAATTAAAATTTATAACAACAACATAGATTAACATTCTGATTACACTGAACAAATTAAGATTTTGCATTGTTACTTTAAAAGTATCTTAAATAAAATTAAAATAAGGGGATTTAAACTAAGAATAATATTGGACTATCTTACCAAAGAAAATAAATACTTCTATTAATTAAATGTATTTTCTTTGTAATTTTGAAGTAAAATACTCTTGAATAACTAGGTTCTGCTTTGCCAAAATAAAGTAAATCATTGTATTCATTAACTAACATCCCATCTTTGCTTGATTATTTATACAAATTATGATTAAATGATAAAAATCAATGAGATGAAGCTTAAATGATTACTACAAAATATTTTAACATGATAAGTAAAGTTCTACATTAATAATGAATTTTTTTATATCTCAAAATTAACAATTTTTGCATGAATCTGTATTATGCTGTGTGTCAAAAACAATAAATAATTAATGTTAATCAATCTAATTGGTTTGCTTATGATATTTCAATATAATCATAATACGGATGAAAGCGAAGACCAATCAATCTTTATTTATTAACTACAATACAGCTGTTTTATAAGACATTATACTTTCCTTTTATTCTTCTTTTTTATCCATAAACTATCAAACACTAGGCTATAGCATAAGCTGGAAAACATCCAATACACACATGGGATAAAAAATTTCTATACTTCAAATCAGGTAAATACAACAATAACTTCCAAGTCTATCTTTAAGACTAAATAACTGGTGGAATAACACATCACCAAATGAAAATTATGGAGATAACATCTCTAGATTCATACATATTTAATTCATAATATTAAATATAAAAGGAGGACTCAATCCACTTCTATCAAAATACTACAATACATGGAAAATAAAGGATTACTCAATCCTATACACTACAATACACTGGGCAAACTACCCATATTAAATATTCAACTAACAAATACACTGACTCAATCCCATAAAATATTATAAATCATTGTGAACTTTATATATAGCATATAGCCACAAAAATACTTTTCATTCAGGCATAACAAAGATATAATAATTCTCTCTTAAATAACTTTCTAATTCTTCAAAATGATTGATCATCTTTTCCTTCCGAATCCGATTGAATTAAAATCATTTTTACTTGCAATTACATATAATTATAAATAAGTTTAATAATTGACACACACACATATAAGCATAATGATATACAGACCATTTAAAATCGCAGTAAGCAAAGAATTACTGTTAAAATATTAATTATTACTGCTAAAATTAATAAAGAATAAATATCTCATATCTGACAATATTTAGGGCTTGGTAATGTTATAAGAATGGTTGGAGAACAAAGTAGTAATTACTGTAGACAAAGTAAGACAAAATAATTTTTTTTATTATATTGATATTGGCATAAACCTGTAGTAAAATTGAACCTAGATAAATAATGAAAATTGTATATTATAGATGAAATAATTATTGAAAATAATAGTTTTCTAATTTATAAAAAGAAATATATTTGGTAAGATTTAATATAATGAACTCTTTTTTTTAAAATAATTATTCACCCTTTTGAACTATAAATGGACTCTTCCATTGGTTTTACCACAGCGTGTGTTACTAACACACGACCAAATTTATCTTAAAATAATAACAATATAAAAATTACCAGCATAATGTATTCTTTCACTATGCTATTTGAGACTTTCTTGAAGAAGAAAAAATATAATAATACATATAATAAACATATTTTAACTAATACTAACTGTTTAAACACTATTAAATAAAATAAAGTTCTCTTCTTTTTTCTTTTCTTCCAAACGAAATGAAAAGTTTATGAATAGTTTTACATGACTTTCCTTGTCATGTCTCCAAATGAATAATAAGGATACTGAATGATAAACACACAAGGATAAATATTGATACAAAACAACACATTTCCTGCAGGAGAAACAAAACAATATTTTGTTGAATCCATAAGAGCATATTCAATGTTTTTAGTTATCAACTAATGAATTGCTGTCGATATTATATGGAATTTCATTAATTAAGCAATGAATATTCCACAACACAAATAAAATTTAAGTTTGTACTTCATTCCTGGGATATATTTAAAATTTGATTTCACAATTGTAAAGCCATTCAGGAATACACGTAGTCATTCAATTAATAATATTTGTTTAAATAAACTCATTGGTAATATTAATACAGCAATGTCACATAACTTTATCCATTTATAATTTCATTCCTCCTATTAGTCTAGAAGAACAAATAATTATTAAAGTACATTTAATGACATATTTAATCTTGCATATTTTCTTTTCCAAAGGTAAAAATAGAAATAATTACGCCGCTGTTCTAATACATATGACAATAAAATTACATAATTCTTGTGTATATTTTAAATTTTGAGTTTTCTTTTATATTTAGCATGAAATTTGTTTATTAAAGTTCTGAAAATGTTTAATAACAGGTCACATCTTTCCCACATATAAATGACGCACGTTGCAGTTATTCCCTTCATAGTATGATTAAAACTTAAAAAATTAATTGTTATAAAATAAACAAACATTCTTTTATCCTTTCCTGTTAAATTTAAATTAAAAAAAAATAATTTTACAGTTCTAGCAAGCATTCCCATTTCTTAAATAATAACAATTTATCTTGAATAATAGAATATAACACTTACATGTACTTTAGCATAATGTTGGGAAATTTAAACAATCAGCTGGGAGCAAATTGACGTATCTTTAAGTAGTCTTAAGTACACATTTCGTAAACAAAATATTATAATTAAATTTTCAACTCAAACTCTGGATGAGGAAAAATAATTGCACTATTAAACTTTGCTAAAAAAAACTTAGTTATAGCTGTCCTTAATTAGCTATAATTGCCCTCGTAAAAGTTTTAATAATTGACTGCCCTCTTCTAAGTAATAATTATTGCTGATTCTTCTAAGTAATAATAATTGACTTTTATAGTTTTTTTAATAATCATTACATCACCTTGTTCTCTTCCAATTGTTTATGACAATGTTGACATCATCAGAAAAAGATTGTCAATCACTCCTCCCACTGCAAGTTACTTAATTATGCAAAAACTTGTGAAAGTAAAAAAAAAATCAGAAATAAAAAAAAATCATTTTGTCTTTTAAATAAATGAAAAAAAAATATTGAACTAATAATTAAATATTTCTAAAGCAGTAGAATAAAACTGATGACAATTGTTTTAATAAATAAAATATTTTACAGTATTTGTCATTATATAATCCACCGGTCCATAATTTATTGATATATTTAAAATGTAATTAAGCTAAATTTTAATACTGTTATTTATAAAATTAAATATTTGAATGTAATGTGGGATATTTCATGACTTAATGAAACATATAAATAAAAAATAAGGTTGGATAATGCATGAATATTCAGTAGTAATATGCTATAGATATTACACTGATATGACTGAAATGACAATGTGAATGATGATGAGTGAAACATATCTTACTGTTTATTCTATAAATTTTAAATCTATAAAACAAATGAACTAGAAAATCATTCTAACAAAACTGAATACTACTTTATGAACAAATAAAACAAGTATCAACTCAGACTGTACTGATTATGCATATAACAAACTACTCCCCTATGCTATCACTGATTATACCCCAAAACAAGATACTAAACATTTAAGAAATCTTTTTAATTACACCTACACTTGCTTTTAATTACAGTTTTAAGTCAAAATATTTTTTTTTTAAATTTCACGTTATTTCATTTTTTTTTAAAGAGGATTATATCAGTAAGATTCGTATTCGAATCTTAAGTTTCACCTTTTTCTGTTGTCTCTCACTGACCGGTCTATCCTGCCCAAATTTAAACTTTTTGGTATCGAATTGTGTGTGTAGCAATATTAAAATGTATAAATATATGTAGAATTCAGCATAAACACGCACACATTTCGATCTCAAATTAAACGCAATAAATAGGGATAAAATAATATAATTTAGATTTCTTTTAGTTATATAATTTTGTATAATTTAATCATTTATTTTGCATTATAAAGTTCGTATTTATTGCTTTGTTTAAATTTCGTTTAATAATAATTCTAAAAAAATGTGATGTAATATTTAATTAAAAGTTAAAATAATCTTATGTTCCCTTTTTGTCTTTGAAATTTAAAAGCATTGGTCAGTGATAGATAATAGATTAATTAAAGAAAAATTCCCCAAAATGTAATTAGTAAATGTAAAATGTAAACAATAAAATGGCAGCTTTCTTTAATTAAAAACCAACAAAATGCATTGATTATCCTCAGGGCAGATTAAGTAGAACCTAAAAATATCTTAACAAAAAATGTGAAAGATCAAGATAAGAAGAGAGGCCATCTTAGACTTGCTGGAGACATTCACTTAAACTTTAGCTTTGCTCTTGATCACTGAGAGTCTCCAAAAATATAAAAATAATTTGTTCCTGCCAAGGTATGACCGAGTAAAGCATCTAGATTATTCTCCATCGGGAGATGGCCTATCGGATGCCGAACTTTCCATTGCCCGTCATAAATCACCATGAAGATCTGCTGCCTGAACTGAATGAGAAAGCTGCTGCTGCCGTGAAATTAAATGAAATATCTAAATACAAGAAAGAATTGCCACTCATGAACTATTTGATACTAAACAATGGACTCAGAAAACTTCTTATAAAACAGGTACCTGTCTGTGTTCAAACTCTAGAGTACTCTAATAATATCCTATAGCTTTTCTTCATACTACTTATCTAAATTATAAAATGTTAAACTACCATATGTATAACTAAAACTGAATAATTAACTTAATGTGTAAATTTCTCTACTAATCTAGCTTACCTCATTCTATCTTGGGTGCATATTTTTAAAATCTACATTTTATCTATATTTATTATTTAATTATTGCATGCTCATAATTATCTCAATTTTCAAAGTTTAAATCTATGATCGTTTGAAACAGTGAATGCGTGTCACATTTTTCTTAATATGTACTTCATCGGGCCGAGGCCGAGACCAGCCTGACATTCTTATTTCCTTAATAACTTCACTTTCATATAAATCGACACACATTCAGTGCATCATTTATTGTAATGCAGGGTCTACTATTTCGCAAATGGCTGGCATATTAGTTGTAATAACTCCCAGTTTATATATGTTTTGTATTTATTAAATCTAATGAATAATTCTAAAAAATCACATTTCTTTGAGAGTCGCCAGAGTTCTTGAGTAAATGTTGGTAATGTAGGGCCGAGTCAGAAATCTATTTAAACCTCATCATAATCGTTTATACAGTATACATGTGTTACATTGTAGAGACGCGATGACCCATTCCACCATGAAATTTCCGGATTCTTCAGGGTTGAAATTAACCCCAGTCGTCCTACACAAGCGGGCATAATGGGTGCTCCCATAGGACTTGACCATGTCATGCAGCCAGCCGGCAAAACTGCGACATGGACTGCTTGTCCCTGGTTATGCTTATGTGACACCTTACTTCATCGGGCCGAGGCAGACACCAGCCCGATACTCTTATAAACCCATTCGCAGCATTGCAGTTTCAATATACTGCCATGCCATATCGCCTTTCTAAAGCATACCACGTGTTCCTTTACTCAAGTCTATTATTATATATATCACTCCACCTGATCTTCATAATTCACGCTCAAATAAATGTTTGCCCTTAGTATAAATAAATATTTTAATTAAATAAATATATGTCTGCCATTATTTTTATAACCCATACTTTAGACTCTTGCATTGCAAAGGTATAAATCCCTCCAGGCATGCATTAGAAATACTTACTCGAGAATTTTAGGTAGCTAGATTACGCCCTCAAATAAATGAATTCCTTTTGTAAACAAATAAATAAATATATTCTTTAAAATATAATCATGTCGCAAATCCCGCTACTGAAGCTTTTAATCCATAAATATTGTTAGTAAATGATCTTATTAAAATGTGTTAATAAATAATTTTAAACTATACATCTGCAGTTACGTTTCACTTATTCGATACCCATTCTATATATTTCCTCGATTATGTAAATATGAATGTTTAATTAATATTAGTTTGATTATTGGCTAACTCGAGAATAAAATCATGAGTCTCTTGCATATCCCTGACCACCATGCCTAAGGAAATATTTACTAATGTTGCATCAGATGCGTTGTTTCGTGGATTGTATTGTGGAACCGATAAACTATGTTCGAACTCAGTACCACGGGTGGCTTCGCTACTCGATGGTGCTGCTGTTCTGTATGGTGGTCGAATTCTGCACTATGTTTATGAGTCACACTTTTTCTGACCATTACATGATATACTTCCACACTACTACAATGACTATTTCTGGTGCCAAACCAGAAGGTCACAATATATAATGCATATTTATTTTCATATGTACATATTGTATTTTGAGTATTCCATAGTCCTGTTTAGTAAAGTAAATCCAAATGACTTTTGCACATGAAAAATTGCTAATTTTTACTTGTGTAATCATTTAGGTTTACTAAATTTACTGGAAGTTGTACAGATAGTTGTATAAATTCCAACTTTTAAACCATATCATTTAATAATATATTTTTATTTTATATAAAGAAGCAAGAGAACTGAAAATATGATCATTCAATTCTTGTGATGAATATTATTTGTATCACAAAGTTAATCCCAGAGATTCTATGTATACATAATTAATTTCTCTTCTGTACTTGTTTAATTAATATAATTTATAATAATGATTTAAAATATGAATTTTTTTTCTACAGTACAAGCTTTTTCATATAAGTACTTCTATATGCAATATGTAGGAGGTTTGAATTCAGACTTTCACATGACCCTCAACCATTCATGCTATCTCATACCAGTGATACACTTGATCATACACATATTGAAAAGATAAATAATGACCAGTATATGTATTTTGTGCTAAAACAGAATTCATCAGTTGGTCCATATTATCATCTCATATATATATATATATAAGGTTTTAATACACTTGACGTATATAGTGAAATTAAATTCATAAAAAATTAATTTTTTATGAATTTAATTTCACTATATGCGTCAAGCGGATTAAACCTTACATAATTATTAATAGTGAAGAAAAATCTGAAATTATTATTATATATAACAGCTTATATTAAGATAGCCAATCTTCATACTTTAATGAACAGGCTTCAAACTACCCCACCCCACAACTCCTCAGCCATCCATTTCATTGAAAATCTGATGCTGGAATGCTCAAAGCCCACCTTAGTGCCAACCTTCTCATCCTTCCCATCTTTATCACAAGTCACTCTGACCCCTCATGTACAAAATATAATCCATTTACATACATATATGAGGGATGGGCAGACCTGAAAGCACTATATTTTGAAATATATTTTTTTCTACAGTACAGACTTTTTCATACCTGCACTTCTATATGTAATATATAGGGGGTTTGAACTCAGACTTTCACATGATCCTCAACCATCCATGCTATCTCATACCACTGATATACTTGATCACACACATATTGAAAAGATAAATAATCACCAATATATGCATTTCATGCTAAACCAGAACTCATCAGTGGGTCTAGATTATCATCACACATATATACAATCAAATCTCATCTTATATTAAGACAGTCAATCTTCATACTTTAATGGACAGGCTTCAAACTACTCCACCCCACAACTATTTAGACATCCATTTCATTGAATATTGGTGATTATTTATCTCTACAACATATGTGTGATTAAGGGTACCAGCAGTATGAGACAGCATGGATGGTTGAGGGTCATGTGAAAGTCTGAGTTCAAACCCCCTATATATCTATATATAGAAGTACAGGTATGAAAAAGCTTGTATTGTAGAAAAAAATTCATATTTCAAAATATAGTGTTTTAAGGTCTTTCCATCCCTCATAAATGTATGTAAGTGGAGGGGTCAGAGTGACTTGTGGTCAACATGGGTAGAATGAGAAGGTTGACACTAAGGTGGGCTTTGAGCATTCCATCATCAGATTTTCAATGACATGGACAGTTGAAGAATTGTGGGATGGAGTAGTTTGAAGCCTGTACATTAAAGTATAAAAATTGACTATCTTAATATAAGCTGAGTGTTGATTGTATATATGTGTGGAGATGATAATCTGGACCAACTGACAAGTGCTGGTTAGCATGATTATTTGTCTTTTCAACATTTGGGTGATCAAGTGTATCAGTGGTATGAGAGTGATAGTGGTATGAGATAGCATGGATAGTTGAGGGTCATGTGAAAGTCTGAGTTCAAGCCCCCTATATAATAATGATTTAAATAATCTTATCACTTTCATTTTTAATTGTCATTGGAATTGTTTATTAAATCTGTGCATTACCAAAGAAACTAAATGGTGAACTATGTTTAGAAAAACCTTTCTCAAAGGATTTTTTAAAAAATAAACATGTTTAATTTTTTTTTAAAAAGAATTTTAAAAAAAGTTATTAATAAGCCCTCTAAACTCCAATGTTTTAAGATTAGCATCCAACCTCAATTACACAGGATGTAAAATCCAGTTCAATAATATAAAACATATATGTGAAAGAACTCTACAAACTTTTAAACTTTACATTAATATGAGGCAATCTATCGAGATCATGATTTCTTCGTGTGATATTTATATATTTGTTTATTAGGAAGTTAAGAGGTACCACTCAAAATATATTTATTTTTATATCTGCAGTAAACACTGAAATAATGTTGTACTCATATTTTTAAGATATTGTCAATATCCATAGCAATTCTTCTACACAATTTTGGAAATGATTTTTAGAAATTTACTCAAAAATAAAAATGAATCAGCTATTGAATAATGTTCTGATACAAAAGGAACAGTATAGTTAAACCTACTTAATAGTCCATCATTGGTTTTTAGATTTCAATGTTTCTTTTTTCATATGCTCACCATAATAGTCTATACATAAACCAAATAGTTAAACAAAACAAAAGTCATGATTTTTAAGTCTCTTAAGGTGACTTTTATTTTTTTTAGTGAAAGCTCTTTGACAGCCACACTGAGATGAAAACAATTCTATTGTTTTTTTCAATTATGTTTGAAAGAACATCAAAGTCAACATCCTCATTACTATTTTCAGAAGATAGAATCATTTCATAACATATATCCCTATAAGCGTTTTTGAGATTGTTTCCTATTTTTTATTAATCAAATAGAACAAAAAGTGTAAACAGTGTCTTATTTTAAATTATTTTAAAATACAAAAGTTTGTTCTAAGATAATAAATGACATTTGATAACACAAAAAGTCAATCGTGACCAGAAATGTCTGAATTTTAAAATAATAAAGCAGAATATTTTTGCTCTTAATGGTCATCATTCCAACCTTCCTTTATTTTGTTTTTTTATATAATTTAAATAATTATATTTATGCCATAATTTATAGTAATCAGTATATGTTTTAGAGTATTAAAGGCTATAATATCAATATTCAGGTCTTTTGTAATGTGAGTGCAGCATATGCAATTATTATTAATAATGAATGTCCATTTCCAATTAGCTGTACCATTGTACAAATGTTTACTGATGTCTATTTAATTGATATATTGTCTCCCAATCAAATAGTAATTATTTTTTATCTAAATTTGATGCTTGCCCAGTTCTTGTTAGGCTTTGAATTTGTATCCTTATTAAACTAGTAGCTGTATACAGAAAATTGGCATAGTGAGAGAGAAATAACTGCATGGAAAAAGAGATCACAGTCAACAGAATAAACAAATTCCAACATATTTGTAAATTAACTATGTGCTTGGATCTGCAAACAATCTAGTTAGTACTGTGCAATCAAGCTAACAATAAATACCTTACAAATTGCTAGAAAAATAATATCTATGTCATATATGAGAAAAACTGAGTTGGATACAAAAAATCTGCAGAGTAATCGGTGTATACCAAATGAATAGTTCTACTAATAAAGCTAAATTAACAGCTACTTGATTATTATTTACATAAACCAGAAATATATACATATATTGAAGTGGTGGAAATTTTACTCTGCAATTGTCCAACCAAGTTACCAACAAAATGGGGGACTCATTACATATGACTTTGCATTAAAAGATGTTATATATCAATAGGGATACCTTATTAAACCAATTATTATGTAAAATTATTGATATTCAATTATAGCAGTAGTTACTTATAATGAGTAATTTATAATATTGTGAAGCCATTGAATCAAAAATAATTTCTAAGATAATCCTTGACAACTAAAAGCTTATGAATATACTGTTATCCAAATAGTAAGATCAAAGCTAAACCAGAAAAATGGAGCTAGAAAGTAAAATAACACATCATCTAGCTTAAAATTGTGAAATGGAATGAAGAATGATGCAACAAAAATATACACTATGACACTTAGCTATGGTAATTGATTGATGTGTGAAAATATCATTCTTGATATATTTACAGATGTTAACTTTTATTCATACACATTTTTATGTCCCAACTAAACAAACTTCAGGGACATTTAGTGCAAATAAAATCCAATTAAATAGTGAAAGTAGTTCTAGTTTCACTCAAACAAGTAAGTGTAGAATCCTGACATTATATAGCATTGCCATTTCACATAATCCAATGCAATGTATATCCAATAATATGCCAAGTGATGTTGTTGCATTTGGAGTATACAGCTAAGTATGGGAATTATGCCTAATGATGATCAAATTATAAAGAATAAAATCACTGCTATTCTGCAAGATAAGCATTAAAAAAGAAGCAAAATAAATAAAGTAAAGGTATTTATCATTACTAAAATTGATTGGCAAGATATAATCAATCTTATATCCTCAAAATCTTTTAAAGATTTTGATATATATGATCATCTGTTGGTGTCCTTCATAGAAGAGTTTTAGAACTGTTACAATAAGATCATCTGTAGATGATTTGAGTAAAGAGTCTAGACATAGTGTTGTTCGATGCCCATGAATTAATTATGGTGAATTGCATTAAAAGATGTTCAATTCACCAAATATAAGGACACAACAAAAAGATTTTAGTATTATGTTCTTATAAATCTATCCATTTAAAAGGAATATTTTTCTTCTTACCATAAATATATTCATGACAAGTTGGATAAACATTGTCCTGAAATGTAGATACTGAATAAATCACCTTTAAATTATCTTACCCTTTCCAAATTCTTTTAATGAATAATAGGAAAACTTTTGTTTCATCTATATCTTGAAATCTATACAAGAGAATAAAAAATAAATTTTACTTTACCATACTGACCCTAGGGAATTAATAATAAGCCTAGGCTCTTAAAAAACTAAAATGATAAAATGTATGAAAAATTTTATACATGGTAGTGCTTCATTAGCACAATATACCACCAGCATTTATTGGGAAGTCACCCATTGAAATACTGTCATGTTAAATTGAAAAGTAAGCTAATATTACTATTGACAATCAAAAACCAATACGAGTTTAAATGAAGCAAAAAAGATAAATTTAAAGATCAAAACAATTTCTTGACAAGAGATGATCTTTTTAAAAAGATACCTCAGATAAACAATAAAAATATATAGCTAAAGAAATTCTAAAAATTGAAACCGAATCTGATGAGTCATTCCCAAGAGTCATACTACTTATGTGAGATAGTATATCACACTCAATTAAGAAATGTGCAGAAGGCAGTGTTTTAGTGGCACAAATTACTGAATCTGAAATGAAGCCATTTATTTAAAAAAATAGCTATGAGCAAAAGTCAGCTATCCCAAGTACTAGATGCTAGAAAACCATTTATTACTAAAGAAAAAAACATAGACCCACACTGTTACCATCAAAAATTCAAAGAGTACCAAGCCATCATCAAGACTTTATATGTTAAGAAAAATTTTCTTCAGGAATGAGGAAAGGGGGGTAGACATAATATCTTCATGCATAAAGACATATATACACAACAGATGTGTGATGTCAATAAATATGATTTCATCAGCCATGGAATACTGCTAGTGTATTTTCATATGTATGTGTATCAAAAGCATGTAAATGTCCTTAAGTAAATATCTGGTATTTGTTATATATACATAGTACATAAATAAAAACACATAAAATATGTAATCAGAAAGAAATATGTGTTACAAAAGCTTTATTTAAATAATGTAACACTATAATGACTAAATAAAGAACAATTATAAATATGTTATAAATATTTAATGCTTTCATACAAAGTATGGTGAACAATATATGCAAAAAGTGTCATATTTTGGAACTAATGTGATTTACAATTAAATTCAGAGTAAGTGACCTTCAATTCCAATGAAACAAAAATGGATAAGAGATTATAAAAACCTATATAATATATTTTTATTTCTTATAGAAAAATAGCTAAAATTATCGGAAACTTGTGACAATTAAACTATACCTAGATTCAAGCTAGAGACTAAAATAATCAATATATATTTAAGTAAATCATTATGTTATAATTAATACTTTAGAATTAGGTACTGAATTCATTTCATGTTGCAAGTTTAATTATAATTATTAATATATATAATGTGAGAGTACCACATGAGCCTCACCTAAAACATTTTGATTCTTTATGAATTTACCTGTGCCTATATCAAATTAACAGATATAAATAGCTTACACCTATCTTAAGCTTTTCATATATCAGCTATATACATAAACTAGTTAGTATTAAAAGAATAATTCTAAAAATGAATTATTTTAATATATTTATATGCATACATAAATAAATGTTTCCAACTAATAGTATTTTTCTTTTATTAACTAAAACTTGACATTTGATAAAGCCTTAAGTCAACATTGCATTTTATCAGTTGAAACAAAGGAAATAAACTTTGGAGTTCATTACAAATTGTATATTTTAAATAATAGAGAGCGTGAGCATGATTATGTGATATGCTTGCAGAAATTAATCCAGTATAAAAACGAATATTTTTGTAACAATAATCTTCTATTTAGTTATCAAGGCAATAACTATGTAAATTTAAATGTGTTTGAATTTAGAACACATTTTAAAAAAAAAAATTCACTATTTTAAAACTGTCTTCAAGTAATTAATTTACTTACTTTTAATATTATAAAGAGCTATAAAAAATAATCATTGAAATTGACAAGGTTATAAGAGTTATCAACATCTTCGAAATGAGTTTTCAAAATATATGTTTAAGAAGACAAAAATTTATAAAGATGTTTTCTGGCTAGACAATTTATGCCAAGGATTTCTCCTGATGTTTTAAACCTGAACATGTAAATTTATTCCTACTTAATGCCTAAAATATAATCATTGTAATTTCCACTAAAAAGGTTGCCTTAATAATGGAGTATTATATTGAAGAAGATTTTAAATATTTTACTATGCAAATATTTAAAAGAATGAATATTTGGATTACCTCTTCGAACGATGATCAAGGAACTTTACCTTTCAACATTCATCGTCATTTTATTTCATCTAAAGAGGAATATAAAACCTTTATTTTTTCGCATCTTGGAATACTTCGTTGTGTACTTTAATAACTCTTAAACTTTATTTCCTTTGTGGATAATTATATTTACGTGGAAAAATTACTTCATATATTAAAGTGGAGAACTGATAAGATGAACATTTTATTTTTTTTATTTATTTAATAAAATTTAGATGTTGATATTTTGATATATGCTCTGATGAAAGCGTCGTTTGACTAAGGTAAAAGTTTTTAAATTATTTCAATTTGGAAGTAAGTTTTATTATATTCCAAATTGAACCTTACCTGACAATTATCATAATTTTTTTAAACAATAACATAATTAATATTAAAATACATTCTATTACTAATCTAGTGTGAATGAATGTTATCTTATATAGTAGCAACACACTGAGTCATTTTATTGACACAACATGTAGATTTATAATGTATGGTGGTATTATTTATTGTATACATGATTTTAAATTATATATATGTAAATAATTACATTATAGTTTCTGGATGTTAGATAATTTATTATATTATATATATAATCACAGATTATAATTTTAAATTTTAATATTTTATATTATTTACGTGATAATATTTTTGTTTCCATTACTGATTAAAATGTGTTAAACTTGATTTTAAAATTAAACAGGTCTCATTTGTTTATTTTATTTAGTCGTTTTATAAAACCAATAATTATAAATATGCATACTCACACATATATATGTTGAATCAACTTAGTGATTTAATATTTATAAAAAAGTTATATATAGCTTATACTAAATTTATCATTACTAT
This sequence comes from Epiperipatus broadwayi, assembly GCA_028023455.1. NCBI lineage: Eukaryota > Metazoa > Onychophora > Udeonychophora > Euonychophora > Peripatidae > Epiperipatus > Epiperipatus broadwayi. Next base: position 3,197,242 of record JAQFVV010012408.1, on the reverse strand, counting down.
GGGATATTTGTGAAAATGCCTGAAGAGAGTCAATTGCAATTTTTACTCTGAGCTCGAATTCCGAGAGTAACGAGGTTATTAATAGAGGAGTGGATTGGATTATATTTTAAATCACATCATCCATGGCATTCTATAAGAAGACTCAAATTCCAACTATAGGTAGATGCGACTTCCTCGAGTCCTGAAAAGGATCGTCACGTTATAATATATATTCCAATTAACACTTACTGTTTTTCATTAAAGGCTCTTTAATTGATATATTGTTTAAGACTGTCTCTTCTTTTACCCAGTATTTATTATATTCATATTTAATGCTCATCCAGAACATACTATCCAGCCAAAAGATTCTATGTAAAATCATGAATTGTAATTTGTAAGTGAATTTCACACTTATATGCAGCACATAAACTAGTAGATGTAAATTATAGTAATTTGATGGAACTTTTCATATATCATTGAAAAAAATTCAGCTGTGAAATGTAATTAAAGCAAAACCAATTAGAAACTGGCACTGCAAGCTGAAATTATATCATCTAACAAAGTATTTTTTTCTTAGATCCATCTATAAACCACACTTGAAATTCCTTTTAGCTTATGCCTAATTTTAAAGATCAGACATTTATATATAAATGAGAAATGTCACAAAATTTTCACCTAAAATAGTAAAACTTTTGTATAAAAACTTGTATATAATAATAAAAAAATTTAATACACGTATAGATCCAAATATTAAAAATTTTAAAGCAATTTTTGTATAATGTTTTAAATAGTTTTTAGTTGTGATGTAAACAAGCAATCAGTCAATTAGAAATAACACCATCTAGTTAAAATACTTTTCATTTGTCTGATTCACTTATAAACCCAAACATAATATAAAGGGGTTTGATTTAATTTATTTGCAAATCAGTCAGTAAAAACATTTTGCTAAAGGATGTAATTACATTTTACAGTTCTAGCTTAAAATTGGTTGTTACCTTGTGACAACATAGCTAAAAGTTATTTTAAATGTATTGTAATTTCCATTAAAATTAAAACTTTCAATATTTATATCTATTAGTTTGTGAAAATCTTCCAATTATTGTGTATAATTTTTTATAGAAGTTATTTGTGCTAATACATGAACAATTTGTGATATTTCTGTTTTTAAGTATATGAAATTAATGTGTAATTTATTTTCCTTATTTTGAACTGGATTATGAAATAAAAGTGGATCCATTTTTGATTTAGGTACTTTGGTATTAGAGCTGCGACATTCACAATGTCTCTTGGAATGGCAATAAATACTCAATGTTCACAATGACTCTTGGAATGATGATCGATATTGGGTATGTAGGAGACTTATCTCCCCAGTGTAGATTGTCGTTCCAAGAGTTGTTGTGAATGTTGAGTGTCCATCATCATTCCAAGAGTCATTGTGAACATCGCAGCTCTAATACCTGTTGACATTCGTATCAATCCGCTGACAACTTTGTGATGTCACCAAAATGATGTGTACATGACTCTTTCTCGAAAAACCAAAAAGGATGTGTCACAGGTCAAAAAATGAGTACATTCTAAAAAATAATAACACAATATAATGGAATTCAAAGAAATATTGCAAGATTTTTAACAAAAAATGTAGTATATATTCATTTAGATGATTATTGAGAAATCAAGGTAATATTGTACAAAATTTAAAAAAAAAATATGAGTAAATCTAAAAAATGGTTAAAAGCAACGCATTTCCCCCGCAAAAAAATAGCAAACGTGACATATTGATGGTTTCGGATATTTAAATATTATGGAAGAATTTTAATAATAAATAAAATGTACAATATATTCAGTACATGATTATTGAGAAATTAAGGTAATATTGTAGTGAAATTCAAACAAATATTGTGGATGTAAGAAATCTCCTATCTCCCCAGAATCAATTGTCGTTCCAAGAATTATTGTGAACATCGCAGCTCTAATAACAAAGTACTTTGATTTATAAGTGAATCAGACAATATAAAAATATATAAATAAACAATATAATTTCAATTGTTAATTAATTGTTTGCCCAGCTATATCATAATTACAAATTATCTAGAATAATATATAAAAATTCAGGATTAAAACTCAATATTTTTTATTTATAATAAATTTATATTTCATTTAATTTTTAAAACTCATTATTAATGACAATTTTGCATTTGAAAGACCAACAATCTCTTTAATTACTCTTTTTCCACAGTAACAGCTTTTATTGTGAAATGCTTGGGATTTTTATGAAGCATTTCTATATTGTATGTTCTATGTTCATAATTGTTATATATACTGTTTCTTCACTTTGCATTTTATTTGTATTTTAATACACTATCTTTATAATTACTTTCCATTGTAAGCAGTTTAAAAAAAAATAGTGACAAATATTTTAACAATATTTCTGATTATTTATTTATCTAGATCTGAAAAGCTTTTTTTTTAAATATGGTACCTTCTTACATATATATATATATAGCAAAGATATTGCTTTAAACATTGTTTTTTTAGAAAAAAAATTTTTGATTTATTTTTATCATCAAAAAACACATTAATGTGTAAATTATATTGGCTAAATGTTTTTCTGGAGGTTTGGAATAATGGTGTTTTAGTTGTACTTATTATATATTGAACTATTTCAATCATCTAATATGATTATTGAATATCTTTACAAAAATTTACCTTTATTTAAATATTCCAAATACATTCAACTGTTACTAATGGTGCACACATTAATATATGCACAATGTTTTGAAAGGCATTATTGGTCCCTCTTTTTCATGTGTTTCTGACTGACCAGTGACAGTACTAGCATGGAATTCCAACCTGGACCCTTATATTCTTGAGCATTGAATTTTAAGGTAACACTCTAACCAACTGAGCCATCCTGCCAAAGGCAACAGTACAATAGAAATTTCGTATATATTTTTTCCTTGATTTCTCCACTTTTTCATAATAGCAAAGATGATTAGTGTTTTCCATATATTATGTAGTCACACTAGATTGACTTCTGGGATTGTTTGCCATTGTGATGTGAGAGGCATCTTTAAATTTTCTTCTTGGTACCTTTTTTTTCTATCCAATATTTTTGTATTTTCCCAATGTAACATATGTTCATTGGTACATGCATAGTCTGCTACCTTAGACACATCTGTTTTCTCTTTTCTAATCGTTAGTTTGTGTTCTTGTAATACCTGAAAAAGAGGGAAGAATAGTATCCTTTGAAATTTTATGAATATAATAACCTGCTTGATGTGCTATTACTAACAGTTGAATGTATTTGGAATATTTAAATAAAGTTCAGTTTTTCTAAAGGCATTCAATACTCATATTATATGATGAAAATAGCCCAATATATAAATACAATTATATTGGCTAAACAGTTTGTGCACTGATAGTTTACTCTTTTTAGAGAGAAGAATAATTATTTCATCATCTAATTATATGATAAGAATAGAGTCTGTATTTCAGGAGATAATCTTCTAATCCCTTACTATTCATTGATTTATTCTTCAAAATATATTTATTTTATTTAGGTCCAATTAACTTTTTTTTTTTATTTATTTTATAAAAACTAATTCCAATTAATATTTATAATTCTTAAAACTATGTGCATGTATAATCCAATTTCTCATTTGATCTACATGCTTTTATAAAAAGATCTCTTTTAACTTCATTATTTCAATATTTCTATTCTTTCTATTACTTATATCAGTAATATGAACAATACCATTAAAAATATGAAATAGATATATTTTTGGGACTGCCACAGGTAAGTATATGTATAAATTATTCTAATGAAACTAGATTAAATAATGGAAAGTAAAATGCATAATAAATATTAAAAATAATAAATACACATATGGAAATAAACACAAGAGAAAGTTTTATACTATTAGTTTCTCTTTATAATAATCAATAGGATAAGTTTATTTGTAATTAAAACAAATGAAACATGACTTTAAATAAATTAAATTAAAAATAAAATACGGATTTATTTCACTAAATAAATATATCGTTTCATTCATCCTGAAGATCTTGATATTTTGTTAAAAATTAATTATACATATTTTATAATAGGATTAGTAAATACCTGACATAAATATAATTAACATTGTATTAACATTTATGTGAAATAAAAACTAAGGAATTAAAGTAATATTTAAAAAAGAAATAGTTGATAGTGTCTGGTTGATAAAGAAACATCAGTCAAAGAAATAGTAATGAGGTGAAGTATAAAAGGGAGTAAAACCAATTGTATAAACTTTTTCCGTCCCTTCTTGTTAGGTCAAAAATAGAAACACAAGTAGGCAAAAAGTTTAGAAACCAGTATTGCAGATATAAAATTGCAAAATCTAAGCTATGTTAATATAGTACTGAAAAATGAACAAGCAAAGAACAGTGACTCCTGTGTAATATATCTTGTGAAAAAGATTAATAAAGTTTATTACATAAATATTTTAACTATGTGTGGCTTATCTTCTAAGTACTTGTTTTGTGATAAGCTTTTCATAATGTAGTGTTCATGTAGCAAAAGAGAACATTAAAATATCACCCTACAATGCAATAAAATTTAAAATTAAACCTGTAACTATTGAATAATATTTTCTTTCATCAATAATATCCATCTATCAGAGGTTAATATGCTGTAAAATATTATAAAAGTAAAAAGTATGCATAAAAAAAACTGCAGATTTGACATTGGATCTCTCTCTTTTTTTTTTGAAAAAAAAAAAGGATTAAATAGGATGAATTCAGTGGATACAAAAATGAAGTCAGGAGCCTTATAATAAATTTTGTTTTAATGTGTGTAAACTGAAAACAAACCAGAATAATAGCATACTAAATAATTGCTAATTTATAATGTTGAAGTGATATAAAATCATACATGGGCATGTGAGCTTCAAGTAAACATTCTAAATTATAAAGTAAATATGATCACAAAGCAGGAAATGAATTGGGTAACACTGTTTATTATTTCATTTTTAGGCCTCAAAACATCAAATATATTTTTTCAAAGTCAAATCATATTTATGTTTTTTTTAAATATATTTTTTTCTACTTTCAAATATGCATCAAGCACTTTATATTACATTTTTAATGTATCTTTTTATTAAAAATATAAATTGTGTAAATATGCAGGCTTGATTAAACCATGAAAAATACAATAAAACTATTTTAATTGTTATAACCCATTTCTATTCTCTTTTTTGGTGACATTCTCATATAAATGTAGGAGTAGTTGCAATATTGGGATAGTTTCTTAGAGATATAATATTTTTGTTGTATTAATGAAGTTAAAGATGCTGCAGTCAATATCATCTTTATCTGAGTCAGTTGTGACTAAACAGAGTAGTTTGGCATGAAAAAGGACAGAAAGAAATTTGAATCCATTCTATAAATATTACACATTACAGAGGTGGCAAACAGGTTCTATCATACTAGCATATCTATTATAAGTAAAACAAAAGGTTTATCATTACTGGAGGTGGACTGATTCTGATTTAAATTATTTTATGGCAATGATGGTCAGGAAATATGGCTGGATATATTATCATGATCACTTAGGACATTCATACTAAATGTCTCTAGGTTGATATTGAACTGGGTGAGGTAGTATGTTGGATAGAAAACATCTATATGAAATTTTTTTAAAAATAAAAATAAGAACTTGTGAACAGCAAATTTTAAGATAAACACATTGTAGACTTCTTATACATATAACATAATAGACTTATTTTTATACATAAAAATTTGATATAATTATTTATTATAGCTTCAATCTACTCCACTGCAATTTAAGTATTGCTCCACATTGGTCCCTTAGGCAGAGAATCATAATACCCAGAGGATACCTATGGTCAAGCCGAAGCTATATAATATACATAACTGCAGCTACATTTCATGGACATAGATCTTCTCAACTGCAAAATTCAACACCTATCATTCAAAGCACTTTTTTGTTTCAGAGTAAACTTCAGGTACCAATTAATTACAAAAGTAACTAATGTACCCTGAATGGTGGCAAACTAATTCAGCACCTAAAAAATCCCAACTAGCTCAATCGAAAGGGTGATATAGTAAACTGCTGTTTTAATTAGTGGTATGAATAAAAAATTGACTGACAAAATATTAATTTGTAGAATAATTTATTTTAAATAAAATGTTTAATAGAATTTGTAAACTAATTTTATAAATTTTTAATTAAATATAAACAATGATTTCTAATATCTCAGGCACACACATATTATAATAAGACATACAGTAGTAATGTAATATAAATGTAAAGCATTAAAATAAGTACAAACATTCAAACATGCACATAAATAGTTCATTTTACGCATGCTATAGAGTTCATTTATTAAATTGACTCTGAGAGGCTTCAAAGATTGCAATGGCTACATTAATTATCAAGAATTGGAATAAGGAAAATGTTATTTATTACCTATAGGATTTTCAATGTTGTGGCTTCTTGCTGTTTGCTGCTTTATGTGTGTTTTACCAACCTGTTGGATTTTAGGCTTCTGTTGAGGTTCTAATGATTGCTATTCTGTGCTACTTTTATTTCAGGCAGTTAGACATTCCTGGTGGCTTCAAATTGTTAGATGGGCATTGCTTCTATCAGGCACACTGCTGATGTTCTGTCAGACTGAGGCTGGAGTTTAATGCATGTCCCAAAAACTGCTCAACACTGCATTGTTTTATTAACAAATACATATAACAGGTGACTGACTTTAAATATGTGAATGACCGACTGACAAAATTTTCAGCCCTATTTATGTGATGACCTTGTTGTCATTTTTTAAATTAGATTTTAAACCCTCCAGCCATTTTCATTGTTGAAATTCATCCATTGATTTTGATTAAATTCTTTAGATGTGTTTAATTAATCCTGTTGTTTATGGATTTTAATTAGTAGCCATTGCTAATTCTGTTTTTATATAGCTTATGATTATATGCAATCTTTGACAGACATTTTAAACTTATGCACTTTCATTCATTATTAATATTTAACTTTCATATTTTCTTTTTAACATGCACACATTTTACTATTTCTTTATGTTTACAATCAATTCATTATTTACACACATATATATTTATTTTATTTTAAATAAATAAAAACAGATTTTTTAGTTTTTGATTTATTTATTTTTTAAATTAAATGAAAAGAGAGGATTTTTAATTTTATGTAAAATATTTATTTTTTGGCCAAGTTAAATTTTCTCTCACCTCAATTAATTTGTAAACATTACTAATGACTTTTAGCAAATTGTTTTAAACTAATAATAAAACAACAACTCTCAATTTATTCTGGCTTACATATTATTTATTTATTAAAACTTTCATTTCCTTTGACGAAACTTATTCTTCAGTGATTTTAGTTATTAGAATTTTAATTTTAAAATCTTTACATTGTTTATGAAATTTTTATTCTTAATAATTTTAGACAAATTCATTACAACATGTATCTTGCTTAGCATTACAATATATTATAACTCATATGAAATTCATGTACATTAGAGTAAGTTTGTAAAGAGACAAAACAGATTCTCTTTGCATTATATTGATTTTATTGCTAAAACATATTAGCAAATAACAAAAGACTTCCTCTATTACTATCCATAGTGTTAATTTCTAAACAATTCTGTAATCTGCATTACTACTAGAAAATCATTGCAGAAAAATAAATAATATTTTCAATACATTAGATGTTTTAATATGTTAAATTTTCAGATTGTTGAATTGATGAATATGTGGTCTGGTCTGAAGAAACATCAATGTCTTGTGAAAATTTAATTTCTTCATTGGCTGAGATGTTCTATCTGCAAAATTCTAGAGATAAGAATCTTTAGAAATTAATGTTATGAAAATTAATAAGGCAGTTTGGAATGTTTTTGAAAAGTACTTATTTTTAATGATTTGCCATAATTTCAAAGCAGAGGATAATTAATTTGATAAATAGAAGCTCTTGTGTAATGTTCTTATTGCTTTTTAGTTTATATAAATTGCTGCTGTGGAATCTGTTTTTGAAACTCTTACCATTAATGAAGCTTCATTAATTTTTTTGACATTTACCATTAAAGTTTTTCTGTTTTTGTAATTCAAATTTCATAGCATTTTTTTGTTTGTTTGTTTTTTAATTTGTATTTTAGAAGGATTTGTTCAATTTAGGTGTTTTAATTTATCGATTTCAGTGATTTTTGGATAGAAATTCTTTATTGGGGGGATGTTTGCGGTTGACACATTTTCACTGATTTTTGTTTTTGTAATTCAAATTTCATAGTGTTTTCTTGTGTTTTTTTTTAAATTTGTATTTTAATAAAAATTGTTCAATTTATTTTGCCTTCAGCATTTTAATTTGTCAATTACAGTGATTTTTGAATAGAAATTTATCATTTGAAGGCTTCTTGAGAATTGTTGATGGTACTGCAGCATCACCTAGTGGCCACATTGGACATAAGACAACTACCTAATATTGTAAAAAATATTTAAAAATTTTAAACTTTTAAAACATTTTGTTAGATTTAAAAGAAATTAATATTTATTCCTTCACATTATGAAAACAAATGACAAATAAGAAAGATTTTGTTAGTTTTAAAAAAATCATATAATCTTTCTGACTATACTTTTTGTTTTGGTCACAATTTCACTTTTGGTGCTTTGGGATTCTAAAACCTTATGTTTTTTTAAAGATTAGCAAACTTTATATTTAAAAAATTAGTTTTTGAATTTAACTTAATTTTAAAAAAGTTATTGTGAATACAAACTTTATATTTAAAAAATGACTTAATGAATTCAAGTTAATTTTAAAAAATTATTATGAATACAATATAAACAAAAGACATTTTAGATAAAAAAAAAATTAGTAAACTAAAGCAATTTTCAATGTTCAATTTATTTAATTCAATTCTTTTGTTCATATTATATTCGTAATAATTTTTTAAACTTAACTTGAATTCAAAACACATTTTTCAAATATAAAATTTTTTAAACTTAAACTGATACACCTGGGTCTCGTTTTACACGATAGATAGGTTCCTCAGAAAACACGCGCAAATGAAATCGCGCAAAAATAGACATAACTTACCTTGAAAAAGGGGGGATATGGACTGTGATTTTTCAAAAAGTGTGTAAAAGCAAAGCACCAACGTAAAATTACTTTAAAATTCGTGCAAAAAAAAAGAAATAAATAAAATATGACTAATAAAAAATTTCAAATTTGAAAAAAATTGATACAAGACAAACTTTTTTTAACTATAATATTTAATTTTATTCAAAACAATATATTTTTATGCATAATTTACAGTAATTTACATTTTTTATACACGTTTTAATTATTATCGCCATTTACCGATAAACAGGTTCGTTTGCAAACTGGTAAAAAATCAGATTCTTCACAAGAGAAAATACAACTAGCGCCAATGTCACTCTCATGTTGTGTTAATGGTTTTCTGGTGACAACATAATTAGTAATTAATCTAACAACTAAAAATTAAATTCTTATTTTTGTCTTTAATTTTTTAATTTTCAATTTTAATTGTGCCCACTGCTATTACTCACCTTTTAAAAATAAACTTGCAGGCACTAAATGATTAATAATTGATTACGTTCTTTTTTAAAAAGCAAAAACAGAATGTGATTTAAAATGCAAAATTAACACGCACAATGTTTGAACAAATTTACATTATAATCTTGTAAAATTTAATGTGTGTATACATAAAATATGGAAATCATGATTTTAATTTCATTATTGCATAAAATCTTGCTGTTATAAAGCACTGAAAATATTGAAATTACCAAGATGAAAGTCAAATTCCAATAATGTTATAACATAAGTGCGCGAAATTTATTATTTAAAGTAATAGCGCATTATCGGAGTTCGACTTCCGGAAAAATGTGAATCGCGTAACTTCAAAATCACGTTAAATAAATCCACGTAAAAAGAGACCCAGGTGTATTTCCAAATATATTTGCAATGTTAAAATAATTATGGCCAAATGATTACAACACAGCAGAACTTATCAGAAAGTTTTAGAAATGAAATGTAAACATTTACAATATCTTTCAGTTGTAAACAAAAATCTCTATCAAATGAAGTCAAATTTATAATTTTCTGATAAGTGATAATAGTTTAAGCATAAATTCAATGTTAAACATGAAAACAGATATTTTGTGAGATAATTCATTATCGTGAATGCGTTTTATTTTTTTTTCATCTACACACAGAAAATAAATTTTAAATAAAAATGTGAAATGAGAGAGTGTTTTTAAATAAGTATTTGACTTATATAAAATATAAACAAAAATCTACTCACGAGTTACCTTTATAAATCAATCTATCAATAGTATTCTGTCCTATATACTGGACCAGAAAGCAGTCTCATTCAAAAATTCATCCATTTCCCCACTACATGCTCTTTATTGCCCACTCTTTAGTTTCATATATTTTTTTCATCTTTAATACCATCCAGAAAGATCAATCTTCTCCATTCCTTCTTTTTATTTCCATTCATCATTCCCTCCAAAACATTTTTTTTAAACTTATTTTTTCTTAATATATGTACAATTCAATTTCTCTAATTTTCTCTATCAATCTTCCTTATTTATTTACTTTTTCAAAATTTCTTCATTTGTCATTTTATTCATCTGACTGATTTTTTCCCCATCCTTTTCTATGACTACATCTCAAAGGTTTCCAATATGTTTCTATTTTTTTATTCATTGTTTAAATTTCAAAACCATACTATAGTATACTCCAAATAAAGCATTTAATTATAGAATGAAAAAAATAAGATCAACAGTAATGTCAGTAATATTTTTAAATATTTTTTAAAACTATATTGATAAGTAAATGAATTATTTTTTAATATGATGTTCAGCTGAATTACTATTTATAAAAAAAAATATTTTGTTTTTTATACAAGTAATAAAAATTAATTATTGTCATACTCTTGTATTCAAAAAATATCAAAAAGTATTATTTAATTAATAAATTCTATTCAAAAACTTTTTTTTTTTAATGAAATAAGAAAAAAAAATTTTGTCAAGCATTGGTGGCCTAGTGGTTAGCATAGCTGTCTTCAGGCAGCTGGCCCAGGTTCGCTTCCTGGTCAACGCATTTGACACATGAAAAAAATTTTTATTTTTAAAATTATTTTATTCTTACTAATTAAAACACAAAATACTTAATTCACTAATCTTCAAGTTTATTTGATTTATTTGAATTCACTACTAAAGTATTTATAAATACAGAAGCTTGAAAAATAATTACTAACAAAACTAAACTAGTTGAAGTTTGTGGTCAATTTAAAGATGTATTCTGATAGCGCTTTCATGCTGAGCATCAAACTCCTTGCTAAAAATCATAGTCAATCATCAATTGCCTTTTGTAGTTGGAATCTACTCTAGGTAAGTTGAAAATCATCAATAGTCGTCTATCTATTAACCAAGATCTGCCTTAAAAAATATTTACTGTTGTCAGAAAGAAATTGGGTGCAAAACATATTGTACTTGTGATTTAAAATAATAATTCTAGTATAAAGATAATACTAAATAAAGTCATTCTGAAAAGAATATTTCACTTGTATTACAATTATTAATAAAACAATCCAATTATGTATTTCAAGAAAATTATTCATCATCATTTTCCAGGTGAGAAGACACCATAGCCCCTGATCAAACCTCACAGACCATGTATAATGTTACATGCCCCTAACCAAATCACCGTAGTTACTATGTTGCCACACCACAAGTATAGGTATAACAATTTGCATAACAATTGCACAACATCAAAAAGTATCTGGACATGTGTTCAAACCTACCATTGCAAAATTGGTTTCTATTGAGAGGCATGATGTCAAATGTAAGGTAAAGGAAGCTTACTTCATAGCTGAAGACTCCTTCACAATTAATGCAAAGAAACAAGTTTTGCTATATCCAAAAGATGGGCTAATTGATTCATTTTCATAAAGTTTGCATGTTGTACATACATAATGATTCCAATGAATAAGTCATAATAGGCTATGATTGTGAGAAATATACTTTCTCGAAAGTGCTAAGCCTTTACAAATTGTTAATTATCATTTATATAGCTTTATGTTATATGTATGTTAGCACAATTTTATTATTATGATTTACTTTGTAATTTAAAATATAACTTAGCTGACCAATGCTAAGTTGAAGATATGCTATTAAAATCAGATTGGAAATAGTTTCAAAAATCATCAAATAAAATCAAGCATTACTGTTACCAGTTAGTTAAAAGTAGTCTGAAGAGAATTTGCTGTTCCAATTAACAAGGTCTCAATAGAAGAAAGAAAAAGCAGAATTAATGTATAATAAATATATATATCTCAAATTTATTTTTTATTTGTAATTTAAAATATTAAAAAAATTATTGATTAATTTATGCTTAAAAATAAAGCACACAGATGAATTAAGATTAAATACTAATATTTCTGTAATATAATTTTCACTATACCACTTTTATGTAAGATAGCGACTGGTTCCTATCCACTTTTACCTTGGGTAGGAATATAAGCATACACTAAAACAGTACTCATCATTTGTGATCACATTCTCCTACACATATATTTATCATTATTATATACACCTGGGTCTGTTTATGCGATAGATAGGTTCCTCAGAAAACACGCGCAAACAAAATTGCGCAAAAATAGATGTAACTCACCTTGAAAAAGGGGGGATACAGACTGTGATTTTTCAAAAGACGCATAAAAGCAAAGCACCAACATAAATTATGTTAAAATTTGCGCGCAAACAAAAAAAATAAAATAAAATATGAATAATAAAAAATTTCAAATTTGAAAAAAATTGATACAAGACAAACTTTTTTTAACTATAATATTTAATTTTATTCAAAATAATATATTTTTATGCATAATTTACAGTACAGTAACTTACATTTTTTGTATACACATTTTAATTATTATCAATATTTGCCGAAAAACACAACTAGCGCCAACTTCACTCTCATGTTGTGTTGTTTTCTGGTGATAACAATTAGTAATTAATCTTTGAGATGATGATTTTATTAATTGTTTATGAAGCTCACGATATCCAGACATACAACCATTTATCTCTTGTTGGAATTTAAGAGCACATTCGTGATTAGTGTCATTAATAATAAAATAATTAAAAATAAACTTGCGGACACTAAATGATTAATAATTGATTACATTATTTTTTAAAAAGCAAAAACAGAATGTGGTTTAAAATGCAAAATTAACACACACAATGTTTGAACAAATTTATATTATAATCTTCTAAAATTTAATGTGTGTATACATAAAATGTGGAAATCATGATTTTAATTTCATTATTGCATAAAATCTTACTATTATAAAGCACTGAAAATATTGAAATTACTAAGATGAAAGTCGAATTCCAATAATGTGCTATTACTTTCAATATAACGTAAGTGCACGAAATTTATTATTTCAAGTAATAGCGCATTATCGGAGTTCGACTTCCAGTGAAAGTTGAATCACGTAACTTCAAAATCGTGTTAAATAAGTCCGCGTAAAAAGAGACACAGATTAGCCTTTGGTTTTGACCAAAGCGCCATTAATTTTTAAGCTGAATTATTTATGACAGTTTTTATTAAAATTTTCCTCATAAGATGTATTTTATGGTAATATATAAGCTTTTTATATGTTGCTAAGTTCAAATCAAAATAAAAGTTTGAATAGGTTTATGCAAATTACTTAGCAGACAAACAAAATTCATTCATAAAGTTATATAAACAGAGATTATTTTATTTTGCTGTCAGTTAGTAAAGTTTTATGTATCTGTTAAAAATATTTTACAAATTATTATTAATAGTTTAGAGATTGAAAAAGAAAGAAAGGGGTTAGAATTTATAAAGTTAACTTCGTGAGGGTGACGAGTAAACAATCGTATTTTTATAAAAATAAATTACAACGCTATAATTTATTAAAAGCAAATTATCTAAGAAACAAATCAAGAATCAGTAAAAGTGTTAAACAATCGATTCAGATAGAAATTTATGTGTGTGTAGAAGTGCATATGTGTAAAATTTGTTGGAAATCTTTAATTATAGAATTAATTACTAATCAATGAAAATAATGTGGGATCTGGATGGAAAGCTTTTTTAAAGAATTATTATTTTGTTTCATTATCTTGTTCATAGCAGCCAATTCCCATTCAAAATCCTGGGTTTAAAGTTTTTAATTTTTTTTTATTAAAAATGTCCATTTTTATTCTTTTTCTCCATATGTCATAGCATCTGCCGGACGCCACGAATGTAAAAATTTTTAACAAAACCACGTGATATTTATAAAAGTGTGAATAAATAATTTGTAAAACAATAGCTATCAACCAGTTAAAATTTAGATGTAATTAGATTGGCATGTCAATCATTCAGGAATTGAAGGGGGGAATATGGACAGTATAAAAACTCAACCTGTCCTTAAGGTGGGGCTCTCTTCATCATATCTATCTAGAGGAACCTCATCAGGTTAAATTATCAATTTTTTAATACTAAACTTTAAGTCATTTTTTTGTCTGGTTCTTTTTCTCAATGAGAAACTTCTTCAAAAAATTATTAATATTGTAAGAAATGATCAGTGAGTAAATTTTTATATTAGGTATGTGCTTGTTTCTTCTGAAGTTAACCAATTTCATGATTTCTTTCCATACAACTTTAAGCAAATTTGGCAATCGGCAAATAATGAAGCTTAAATCACAGAGAAAATTTTGCTTAAAAAAAATCAATGGAACACTGTATTTTATGAATCTGTATTTCAAACTTGTACTTATTAAAATGAATGGATCTAATTATTGGTATTATCAAAAAGTCAGAAAGAAAATAATTTTTGATTTTATTAAAAATAAGTTTCAAACTGAATTCCAATGCTAATGTTATATGTTAAATCCCATTTAAAATAGGGTATTGTTGTGGATTAAAGTAACCATTTGTCAATGAAAAATAAATGACTAATAAAGGAAAAGAAATATAATTAGTAACTAACTAAAGATGCTATCAACCTATGACAAAATTAAAGGAATATTTTGAGAATATATGGAGAAATAAGTGGAGCAGTGGACTTCTCAGTGAATCTACATTAAACCCACACATACATCTAAACAGAAAGCTGATTATCTTCCACTATCAAATGTAGTCTAATGCAAGGAATCCTAAATAAATAACAATAATTAATATGAAATGAAAAATTATTGCATTCAATTGTAAGGATTATCAATATCTAAAAGTAATTTCATAAAAAACAAAGGTCTTGGATTAATATTTCACGCATTTAAAAAAAAGGATTATGTGCTAAAACTTTGAACAGAAATAAGAAACCTTGAGGATTAATCCACTAAAAGTTATTAGAGTTTTCCAGTGGATTATGTAATTCAATCTGTGTGCATACAAAACAAAGCAAAATAAACCAAAACACAAAACTAAATGAGATTTGCAGCTGCAGCAATATGTAAGAAAGATCTGAGGATGATTCAGGAGGACCGTTTAAGTATAATTTTATTACTTATTGTTATTGTTTTTCTAGTATTAAATTTAAATAGATTAGCAAAAAGAGTTAATCATGTGCCTATGTTTGAATTTAACTTATATTAAAGTTTTTCATAGTTGAGTTAGTATAAAATTTTTGAAATATGTCTTATTCAAAGATGAAATCGATGCTTTACCTTTAATTAAAAGAGTGAGAGATGTAAGAACATTTATTATACAAAGTGTTTTTAAAAGATTAGGTATTATTATTAAATATTTATGCATGTAGGTATTATATTTTAAGATGGAATTCATGTTGTGATAAAATGCAATAACTATGTTGCAAAAGTGAAGAAAGATGATTTTACAAATGATACGCATTTCTTATTATTATTGTCATAAAAGTTAAATTAAGTTAGATGCAAGATGATTTATGCTTAGAAAATTTTTGGCTCATGTGTGTAAAATTTTATATATGTGTACAAATTAGTGTGATACCCTTGTATACATGGTTAGTTAAAGAATCACCACCTAGCTAGTGAAGTCATAGCATAGCTCGCTCACTAAGATATTTAGCAGAATTTTTATGAAGTATTTAGAAGTAGTGGATGAGTTTCCCACTTTGTTATTTCTATACCGGAAGATTATTTCTTTATTGATTGCAAGTGTTTTAGGCATACCCATGTATCACTGTATGACTAGCAATGGATCCTAGCATACCTTAGCCTTAATGAAAAGATATTTTTCTCTTATTCGGTCTTTGCCAACCCTCATGTTAATGCTGACTTTGTTTCCTTACGGGTATACATTATTTAAAATACAGAGAAATATAAGTTATGAATGTTGTTTACAGGGTCATAAATTAATTTGATGTTTCTTGATGAGTGCGGATTATATGGGCAATTTGTTGTACTGAGACATTGCATTATTTGAATGCTTTATTTTACTAGTAAAAGCCAAAAATAATGATTTAGTTAAATATTGAATTTAAGAATTAAACACGGGAACTAGCTATTTATGCAGTGCATATCCAAAGTTTTATTTACAACCAGCTGAGAACTTTGCTGGAATGGTAAGCCAACTGAAGTATTATTATTGTAGGGACATTAGTATATGATTTGTATGCATGTAAGAGAATGATCAATCTGAGTACCAATTATTAAACACTTGAATAGTAGTTTAATTAACACAAGGGTAAGCAATACATAAAATATCTCCAATTTAAAAGCATATAGGGGAGGCATATTAAATTAAACTAATTAATATAAGTTACTAGCTCCTTATCACATGAAAAGTTATCTTCATAAATGATATGCTTAGTCATAAAATAAATCATTTATTTGAAATTATAAAATATATGGAGAAAGTTAATATGTGTAAAATTTAAGTGTTAAGGATTGTTAAAGTAAATAGTATAACCATTTTTCTATTCCATAGCAATTGTAAACCCCAGTTCACTAAGAATTAAATAATATTTGTTATTTTATAATGTACAAAATCAACTATTTATTTATATAATTTTTTTGTATATGGTTGAAGAACAGGGGAAAGCTATGAGGAACCTTGTAAATAATGTAGATTTTTTATTTTAAGTTTATCTTTGTTAATAAAATTGTTGTTTTAAAATAAACTTCTGCCTATGTCTCACTGTTTTGTGGTCCAATAAATTCTAGAAATCCTAATCATGCACTGATACAATATCACTTAAATTTGAAGTATGATTGACTTCGTTCCATTATACCAGGTAAAATTTATTTAAAAGATTATTTTATAAAATTATTTGAGCACTGCAGAATTCAATTCACAATTGAAGAATGTTAATAGAATAATTCAGCACATTTAAATTAAAGGTTTATAATATTCGGTAGGATTATTGTGTGCTATAGAGTGCAATGGGTGGACATAAAATTCTTTATCCATCCACTGTATTCAAATATCTTCCCAGGAAAATGCATTAATATTTTTTAATTATCAAAGTGTTTATTATATGTTATATTATAAACAGAACAAAACTCTCCATACAGTATTGCCGCCTGTGCTAAACAGAGTAATCAATGGATGCCAGAAGGCTTGTGCATAAAATCCCTATCTAATGCCTACTCATCCAATATCCCCAGACTAGTTTCTGGCTTGTGGCCTTCGTCAGTGAGGCGCTTTGGATCTGAGAGCACTGCATCTAGATCTAATGCAGTGGCATCCATTGATTACTCTGTTTAGCACAGGTGCCAATACTGTATGGAGAGTTTTGCTCTGTTTATCAACAATTAATGGGCTAGTATAGGAAATGTGATCATGTGATGCTTAATGGTTTATATGTTATATTCAAAATTTATATTTAAACTTAATCTTAATTTGGAAGTTTAGAGTAAGTGGACATTGGCTATGTTAGATTCAGCCAAGGTCAACTATGGATGTAGTCACTGGTATAGTATTTATTTATCACCAATAATTCGTAACAGGGTATATAGATTTTCATACCTTACTATTATGAAGCCCTGATGAAAGATTATCATGGGGGAGAAGAGAGCCAGCAAGATGGAAAATTTTAGAATGAAGTGAAATAGTAGTACAGATGACCTATTAATGTGAGTGTGATGGAGGAATGGATTGGGAGGATAATGATGGGCTTAGAAATATTTTAATTCTTTTAAAATTTTAATTGTGACTTTGATGGTAAATGGATGAGAGGGTGCTGAGAGATGTAAAGTATAGTGGGGAGTTGAGCTTAAATTTTCCTCTCCAATAAATATAACAATTTATGAGATTATTAGTATTAGTTGTAATAAAGCTCTCGTTGTTTTGTTCGTTCAATAATTAGTTATTAACCTATTCATTAGATGTTATTGTAAATTATTGATAAATAATAATTGGCATAAGAAAGTTTTCATTAATGTTGCAAATTGGCATTCTGGCAATTGTTATTAATATGCTATCCCATTGCCGTCGATCCTGAGGCGGTCAGCTCTTTAGATGTGTTTGGTTAGTCGTGTTTCTTTAGGCTATAATATATATATGGGGAATTACTACAGTTTAATTAATAAATGTCAAACTTATTATCCTCGCAACTTTGACACAAACGTCTTGATGAAAGTATACTGTATTAACAATTTTTATTAGTGTTTATTAGACTAGAAATTATCTGTTCAATGAATATTGTTTCCAAAATGTAATTTTTAATACATCACTCTTACACAGGGTATAGTATAATTAATGATTAATAAAGATTAAATGTTGTTTTGTAATGCATTTTCTAGTGTTTCACGGTCAGGAGATGTAATTGAATAAATACACATTTATAAATTAAAATCCTAAATGCTTTTTTGCAAGATAAAATAAATTTTGCATATGCATGTTGGTATGCTTTACAAAGTATGTAATTTATTTTTATTTCATGTTTTTAGTTTCCTGTTTAGGATTCAGACCTGCACAAATAATAACAGAAATGTATAAATAGTTAAGCACAGAATCATCTCCACAATAGCCAATAGGAAGTGAAAATGCTATGAGAATCATTAAATTTCTAGATTTAATGATCAACAGAAATAAAAGTAATCTTAAATACAAAATGAGAATAAAGCCTATAGAAATAAGAGTTGCAATTTATTTCCAGTCAAAATTTCTATAATATACAAGCTAGCAAGACTTAAAAGCTTTCTCAAGAAAGGCCAACAGCTGTGCAAATGTGAAGTATAATAAAACATAATGTTGAAGAATACATAAAGGACAAATGAATATTGGATATAGCCACAAAATATTGAACAGAGTGATGAAAAGATTTAATGCCAAAATAAAAACAGAATTTAAGAAGACAAGATAATAAATTATGGATTACAATATCTTACATATTCGGTAAAATTAATAAAGTAAACAATATTTGCATACATTGGTACAATAATAGAAAAATAATTATTACAAATAATATATGAAGTACAATGTAACAGATCAGGATGCTGCAGAACACTATCAAAAACTCAAATCAACATAACCATAAGGAAAACAACATAAGTCCATTTAATAATTATATTTATCAAGTGCATACTTGTTATTTAAAGTAATATATATTAAGACTACAATCTTAAAACTATCCACCTGAAAAAATGACAGTAGGGACCTCTGCAAATCTTTAACACAATATTTATTTAAAGATTTGCAGAGGTCCTACTGTCATTTTTTCAGGCACATAGTTTTAATGTTGTAGTCTTAACATAAATGCTTTTATAAAAGGGCTAAAGAAAATGCAACATATATGTTGGTATTCTTAGAGCATTAAAAAAAATCAATATCATTTGATCAACAGAATGTCAAACTGGTATACAAATATTGTAATGATCGAAAGAGAAAGATGAAAGAGACTTATTGCATCACAAAAAATAATATAATAAATAGAAAAATTAATCGCAAACTAATTAAGAATTTCCACATATAATATATAAAATAGAATGCAACAAATCAGGATGCTGTAGTGTATTTTGGGGAATCTCAAACCGACATATCCACAAGTATAACACAACATAATTGTCTTTATAAAAGGGCTAAAGAAAATGTAGCATATATTTAATATTCTTAGATTATTAAAAAGAAGATCGACAATGTTTTGATCTACAGAAATTCAAATGGGTATGCAAAGAGTGGGATTATAGAAAGAGCAAAATAAAAGAGGCTTGGTATATCACAAAAAATAATATAATAAATGAAAAAGTTAATAACATCTAATTATCAAATTTCTGACATGTAAATTTGGACATTTACTTATTAATAACAGCCACTTTAAAACAGCATTCAGATTTAAGTAAAAGAACTGTGATTACGGTGCTCAGCACCAAAATTGTATTAACCTGAATGGAAAATCAAAAATACTGAAGAAAGAATAATTATACACTTCATAAAATATATCAACATATAAATGTAAAATTTATTACACCTGGGTCTCATTTTATGCGATAGATAGGTTCCTCAGAAAACATGCGCAAACGAAATCATGCAAAAATAGACGTAACTTATATTGAAAAAGGGGGGTGCGGTTTGTGATTTTTTTAAAATTCGTGTAAAAGCAAAGCACCAACGTAAAATTACTTTAAAATTCGCGCAAAAAAAAAATAAGGAAATAAAATATGACTAATAAAAAATTCCAAATTTGAAAAAAATTGATACAAGACAAACTTTTTTTAACTATAATATTTAATTTTATTCAAAATAATATATTTTTATGCATAATTTACAGTACAGTAATTGACATTTTTTTATACATGTTTTAATTATTATGATTTTCTGGTGACAACGTAATTAGTAATTAATCTTTGAGATGATGATTTTATTAATTGTTTACGAAGCTCGCGATATCCAGACATACAACCATTTAGCTCTCGGAATTTAAGAGCACATTAATGATTAATGTCATTAATAAGAAAATAATAATTGATTACGTTCTTTTTTAAAAAGCAAAAACAGAATGTGATTTAAAATGCAAAATTAACACGCACAATGTTTGAACAAATTTACATTATAATCTTGTAAAATTTAATATGTGTATACATAAAATGTGGAAATCATGATTTTAATTTCATTATTGCATAAAATCTTACTATTATAAAGCACTGAAAATATTGAAATTACTAAGATGAAAGTCGAATTCCAATAATGTGCTATTACTTTCAATATAATGTAAGTGCGTGAAATTTATTATTTAAAGTAATAGCGCATTATCGGAAATCGACTTCCGGTGAAACACGAATCGCGTAACTTCAAAATCGTGTTAAATGAGTCCGCGTAAAAAGAGACCCAGGTGTATATGTAAATAACTAAATTTAAAAATTACATTAGATAATAAATGTAAACTTTAAATTCTTAAATATTTTTAAGTATGCATATACAAAAGAATTATATACTGATACAAGTGTGTATATAAATTTGTCTGTAGTAGGGCCAATATTAGTGGACATTCACTTAACTACATTGATACAATAACTTTTCCTTTCCTGTTTAATAATTCAGTAAATGTTAAATCTGTAACTACTGTATGTCAGAATCAGATTTAATTATCTGTTTTGCTACACCAAAAATTATAACATCTCATTAATTCATGTTATTATTCATTAATTATTAATAATACTAGATAATGTATTTGTCTATTTTTACTCTTGTATATATTCAGTGGATGTAGAAAGCAGTTTGCTTTTAACTGAAGAAGCCTTTTGATTCTTAATTGACCTTTAAATTAATCAGGCAGGACACTTTCTAATGTTCATTCAATGCATTCTTATCAGTGCAGTTGTTATTATGAGATGATTATTCATATATTATAAGAACATGGTTGAGCTGCTTACCAACAAGCATCATCCAGCATAATTGGTTTATTGGCTTTCCTCCAAATTTAAATCTTTCTTTTTAATTGCATGATAGTTCTTAACTGAAATATTACTTGAGTTTTCTTGAACCTGAATAAATGTGTGTGTGGCTGAACATTTAAAAATATATATTTACAATCATGACATACAAAATTAAAATTATGGCTATTAATTATTAAATCACAAACCAAATTATAATTTTTTTTTAGTGAAGATAAATTCGAAAAATTGCCTGAGGCCAAACAATCTGTTCAGAAATTGTCATTTATTTTTATTTGAATCAAAAGAGGGTATCTATCATCTCTTTGATACACAAATTAACATTCTAATTTTTTTACAAATTTTTACTATAGTTTTAAGAATTTCTTGATTGTGAATCTAAACTACTATTTGATTATGATATTTTATTAATGAATAAATATGGCAAGAATTGAAGAAAAAACCATCTAATATTAAAAGGGACAATGTTGGACTTTGTGAAGTGAAAAGAAAAGGTGGAGAAAATTGACGTACTATATTACAAAGTGCACAAATTTTGGAAGCACAAATGGAATCATTATAAATAAAAAGTGGAAGAACAGCTCTATGGAAATTGATAGTCTAATAGTCAGAGTAACAGGTTTGGTTATTCATCTGAATGGAAGACATTGCAATGAAGAAGTAGAAATTTTTTATATGGATATATAAAAGGTTATTCAAAAGCAACATTTTAAAATTGTCAAAGAGAACTTTAATGCTAGAACTGACAAATTATTGAATGATGAAAATGCTGTGGATAAATTTGTTTATGGTAGTAGAAATGAGAGAAAGATGGAGACTTGTGGAACTTTTCAGAAAAAAAAAATTTTAAATTATAAATTTTTTTGAGAAAAATGATAAATAGAAATAAACGTGGAAGCATCCAACTGAAGGTACAGAACAAAATTGGTATTATATTTTTGAAAACCAAAAATATGTATTTCAGTATTGTAATATTAATAAATTCAACATAGGAAGTGATCATTGATTAATGACATGTAAAATATAAGTTAAAGCCAAAAATCATTTCCTAACCATCAGAAACATTTCAATAAATTTAAATTAAAACTTTCAAATCATTGTAAAATATTAACAGATTTTAAAAATGATTCAGATTTGAATGATATAAATAGCAAGTTAACTGATGCATTATTAATAACTGCAACAAAGATATGAAAAAGAAAATCAAAGGACAGTTTATTTATTCGAGTTTAAACAAAAATCTTCTGTTTCATAAGTACATACTTTTTGTTTTTTTATCAGAGGCTGTCAATAGCTGGTGTATAAAAGCAGCAATTGAGCGGTAAAATTTCTACAGAGATGACAATTTATGAAGAAATATATATAAATGATCCATTATGAATGATTGAATATTTAAAATTTTGTAAAATGGTGCAAAAAAGAAGTAATAATGATATAAAAAATACAATTGTGAATTAGCAAGGAATGATGTAGATAAGAATGAAAGTGTCAAATGTGTTACAACTTCCTTGATATTGGTAGGACTGCAATATAGAAAAAAGTTTGAATTATTACCAAAAAGAAAAATAACAGCATCAAATGTTTGATGAGTTCAATAAAGAATTATATAGCAGTAAACAACAAAATGTATCTTTACACTTCATTTTCTAAGTTTTCCCACTATTTAAAATGAAGAAATGAGATTAAATCTATAAAGGAGGGAGGAGTTTCAGGTAATTATATTATTATAATCAATATCTTGCAAGATGCAGATGAAGAAATAGAAAAATCGTTGGAAAAATTATATACCAAATGTTAAATGATAAAAATTGTATCAAATGAGAAATGCCTCAACATTTATATTAATATTAATATTTCAAAAAGGTAAAATATGAAAAAGAAAATATTAGAAATTACAGACATCAGTATTTTATTAGTTCTATACAAATTCATACAAGATAATTACAACTCATCTGCAGCAAACATTAGATTTTAGTCAAAATAAAAACTAAATTTAAAAGTGGTTTTAGCACAATAAATATCCATATTGAGATAAATTATAAAAAGGACAAATGAATATGAATTGCCATTATGCTTTCAATTTTAAGTTATGAAAAAGATTTGATTTTATAATCATTTCTCAATATTTGAAATACAGGCATTCTTCATATAGCTGGAGCTTAATTGTAAATATAGGGGATGCAAGCACAGATTTTCAACCATCCATACCATCGCATATCACTGATACACATGACTATACACATGTAAAAAAGATAAATAATCATTGATATATATATATTTCATTCTGAACCCACACTCATCAATTGGATCAGATTATCATCTCCCACATGTATATATTGAAGCAGTCAATCTGCTTTGCAGATTGAGCTTCATGGTTTATCCAACCAACCAATAGGGTTCAAATCCACCCCACATGGTTAAATAATGTATTTAAGTTATATATATATATTAACAGTATGTACACACACATATTTGAAAATCAATCATGTGTATGTGTAATATACATATTTGAAAATCAATCATGTGTATGTGTAATATATATATGAAATGGGTGGGATATTGTTTTTATCATATGAAATATTGTATGTATTATTTATTTCAATGTATAGATTTTATTTTTATATAAAAATATATTAAAATAGTGGAAAGGAAAATGCAATTGTCGGGATGGTTTTGAAAATCATTTACTATTGAATTGTATAAAAATGCAGAAGCTACCCATTCTAATTATAACAATTTTACTTTATATAAAATTACTTGAAACTTTCATTTATACCCACTAATAGAAATTTTACATTGTTTAAGAGAAAGTTCTTAAATAGATTTCCAGGCCTTATCAACATTTGCATCTTCTCAAAATGTAAGAAATGTATATCATTGTTAAAAGACAATGGGGGTTAAGAAAGTGACATTGCCTTAGGTAGTTAACTAAAAGCATTCTTGAAATATTTTTGAATTAGTATAAATGGGTCCAAATTTAGTTTTGTTCTGCTGTGTTACCAACATACTCCATGTCAGTTTGAATTCTGAAAGGTTGCTTGATTAGAGAGACCCAAGCCACCTTCTGCAACTTAGCTTCTACCATTCAAGAGTGCTCAAGTTGTTAAAGAAGTGCAGAGATCAAGAAGAAATGTTTTCCACCTATGTTATAAACTGCCTGCCCTGAAAATCAAAGAATGCCACATCAAGGCAGGATCCATAGGTACCATCACTCCAGAGGATCATGAGGTAATAATTCCAAGAGTCATCTTAGTTGCCTTCTACTGATTTGTAATTTTTTTTTTAAATTAAAATTTACTGGTCAATTCGAAATACAATATGAATATAATATATTTTTATGGTTATTAAGCATTGCTATCTATAGTTAACCTTGCGTTTAAACCTCTAGTGGCACTTGATTGAGCTTGAGGCTGCAAGAGATTGTTCATATTTAAGAGTTCTTGGATTTTTGGGGCGATGGAATATTGTTTTTAGACAATTGATAAATTGCCCAGGTATCATTAAATACTCTCATAGGAGGCACTATTCAGTCTCTTATCTTAATTTTTTTGATGATCTTACAAAATATAGAGATTAAGTCACAGTTATTATTTTTGAAGATTAATTGACATTGTAGTAACCAGATGAAAAAAGTGAGGAAAATTGTGATCCTGGTTACAGGGAAATGTTCTTTTATTATAGTGGCTTTAATTGAAAAAATCTCCTTAGGATTAATATTGGTACAAGTTATGATGAATTTTCTAATAGGTTTGAGTATTGATATGTATGAAGGACATATTCTATGGTTTCTTTTTTATATTTGCAAAGTTGATATGCCACATCTATTTTGGTTATACCTCTCTGTGTGACCAGAAAATGATTTATTGGTAGCACAGTGAGATTTATCCGAATTTATGAAGTCCAAATATTTGGACTCCATATCCCAGTATCTAAACTTTTTTTATGATCTTTATTGCAACTCTCAGGGCAGATGGGAGATTTGAGTCATTGTTTATAGCTAGGGAATAAGCACCCCAATAGGTGATTTTTCTTTGAAATGAGGTAGCAGAGATTTGTGTAGCCTTTTTAACATAGTCCCACATAGTGTTTAGCCATTTACTTTTAAATGGTGGAGGGGTGTCTGTAGGGTTCACTAGGGGGAAATTTATTATTTGGAAGCATACAATTTAAGGATTGTATCATGCTAATTATTTTCTGAAAATAATAGAGACTAAGTGGACAGTCAAGCCATTAAACTCTTTAGGCTTCTGAACTTTGCACAAGCTTATCGCTATTGTTTTGCCCCTCCACATTGAAACAGTAAGATTCGTATTCGAATCTTAAGTTTCACCTTTTTCTGTCGTCTCTCACTGACCGGTCTATCTCGCCCAAATTTAAACTTTTTGATATCGAATTGTGTGTGTAACAATATTAAAAATGTATAAATATATGTAGAATTCGGCATAAACACGCACACATTTCGATCTCAAATTAAACGCAATAAATAGGGATAAAATAATATAATTTAGATTTCTTTTAGTTATATGATTTTGTATAATTTTAATCATTTATTTTGGATTATAAAGTTCGTATTTATTGCTTTGTTTAAATTTCATTTAATAATAATTCTAAAAAAATCTGATGTAATATTTAATTAAAAGTTAAAATAATCTTATGTTCCCTTTTTGTCTTTGAAATTGAAAAGCATCGGTCAGTGATAGATAATAGATTAATTAAAGAAAAATTCCCCAAAGTATAATTAGTAAATGTAAAATGTAAACAATAGAACGGCAGCTTTCTTTAATTAAAAACCAACAAAATGCATTGATTATCCTCAGGGCAGATTAAGTAGAACCTAAAATATCTTAACAAAAATGTGAAAGATCAAGATAAAAAAAAAGAGGCCATCTTGGACTTTCTGGAGACATTCACTTAAACTTTAGCTTTGCTCTCGATCACTGAGAGTCTCCAAAAATAATAAAATAATTTGTTCCTGCCAAGGTATGACCGAGTAAAGCACCTAGATTATTCTCCATCGGGAGATGGCCTGTCGGATGCTGAACTTTCCATTGCCTGTCATAAATTAACCATGAAGATCTGCTGCCTGAAATAAATGAGAAAGCTGCTGCTGCTGTGAAAGTAAAATGAAACGTCTAAATACAAGAAAGAATGGCCACTCATGAACTATTTGTACTTAACCAATGGACTCGGAAAACTTCTTATAAAACAGGTACCTGTCTGTATTCAAACTCTAGAGTACTCTAATAATATGCTATAGCTCTTCTTCATAATACTTATCTAAATTATAAAATGTAAAAACTATCATTTGTATAACTAAAATTGAATAATTAATTTAATGTGTAAATTTCTCTAATAATCTAGCTTACCTCACTCTATCTTTCTTGGGTGCGTATTTCTCAAATCTACATTTTATCTATAGTTATTATTTAATTATTGCCTGCTCATAACTGTCTCAATTTTCAAAGTTTAAATCTATGATCGCTTGGAACAGTGAATGCATGTCAAATTTTCATTAATATTTGCTTTCATAACTAACTTAACTTTCATATAAATCGACACGCATTCAATGCTTCATTTATTGTGATGCAGGGGTCTACAACTTCGCAAATGGCTGGCATATTAGTTGTAATAACTCCCAGTTTAGATATGTTTTGTATATATTAAATCTTAATGAATAATTCCATCAAATTACATTTCTTTGAGAGTCGCCAATGTTCTTTAGTAAATGTTGATAATGTAGGGCCTAGTTAGAAATCTATTTTAAATCTCATCATAATCGTTTATACAGTATACATGCGCTACGTTTTAGAGACGCGATGACCCATTCTGCCGTGAAATTTCCGGATTCTTCAGGGTTGAAATTAACCCCAGTCGTCCTACACAAGCGGGCATAATGGGTGCTCCCGTAGGACTTGACAATGTCATGCAGCCAGCTGGCAAAACTGCGACACGGACCGCTTGTCCCTGGTTATGCTTATGTGACACCTTACTTCGTCGGGCCGATGGCAGAGACCAGCCCGACATTCTTATAAACTCATTCACGGCATTGCAGTTTCGATATACTGCCATTCCATATCGCCTTTCTAAAGCGTACCACGTGTTCCTTTACTTAGTTTTATTATTCTATATATCACTCCACCTCTGCATTATCTTCATAATTCACTCTCAAATAAATGTTTGCCCTTAGTCATAAGATAAATATTTTAATTAAATAAATATATGTCCGCCACTACTCTTATAACCCATACTTTAGAATCTTGCATTGCAAAGGTATAAATCCCTCCAGGCATGCATTAGAAATACTCACTCGAGAATTTTAGGTAGCTAGATTACGCCTTCAAATAAATGTATTCCTTTTGTAAACATTACAGTATCGGAAATACCGCTACTGAAATCCTCAATATAAAATAATGTCTAAATAAATAAATGTATTCTTTAAAATATAATCATGTCGCAAATCCCACTACTAAAGCTGTTAGTCCATAAAATATTATTAGTAAATGTTTTATTAAAATGTGTGAATAAATAATTTTAAACTATACGTCTGCAGTTACGTTTCATTTATTCGATACCCATTCTATATAATATTTCCTCGATTATGTAAATATGAATGTTTAATTAATATTAGTTTGGTTATTGGCTAACTCGAGAATAAAATCATGAGTCTCTTGCATATCCCTGACCACCGTGCCTAAGAAAATATTTACTAATGTCGCATCAGATGCGTTGTTTCGTGGATTGTATTGTGGAACTGATAAACTATGTTCGAACTCAGTACCACGGGTGGCTTCGCTACTCGATGGTGCTGCTGTTCTGTATGGTGGTCGAATTCTGCACTATGTTTACGAGTCACACGTTTTCTGCTTGTTACAACATTAGCCTCAAGCAAATGGAATGTATTTTATTCTGAAAGCTTTATGAAAGGCAGTTAAGTAATTGTTTATATGTGGGAAAACCAGCATGTTTAAAAGGGATGTTTTCCCCGGAAGAAACAAATATATTCTAGAGAGAGAGTTCACAACTTTCTTGGTGGTGGTAAGAATTGACTCTTGAAGATCACATCTCATATTGGAAGGTGACTTGAAAAATTTCTGGGGTTCTGCTGTGAAGGAGAGGGGACCTTATTCCCTGCACAGATGTTTCAGGTTGCTGATTTTTGTGGGTTGAGCTTCAAACCATAAATTTATGAGTAATTTTTGATGATTTTTTGCAGTGAAGCAAGGTCTTTTTTTCCTGGGAGGAAGATGATGTCATCCATGAAGGATATATGATGGACCTCCTCCCCTACAGCTGGGACAAAAATGCTGGGTATTTTTAGTTCTATCTGCCTTAATGGAAAATTTAAATAAGTGATGAACAGAAAGAACTAATGGGTATCCTTGGGGAATAGACATATGAGGCCTAAAACTTTTCAATAGTCATCCATTTAGTGATATGAAAATAGATCTATTGAGAATTAAATTTCCAATGATTCTGATATGTACATCTTGAACTGAATATTCATGGGGAGTCTGGAGAAGAATAGAGGCTGAACCAAATTGAATGCTGGGGAAAAGTCTAATTGGACCACAATTGGCCTGGATTTTCTGCAGTTTCTGACATGCTCTGTAAGTAGTAAGAATCTAGATATTGCTTGATTTGTTGAGGTTCCCTTCCTTGCAAATTGGGAGGTGGAAATTTTTTGTGTATTTGATCTTGTATTTTATGATTTACTATTGATTCTATCATTTTAATTAAAAGGGGAATCGTGGAAATGGGTCTCAAATTGGTTAATTCAGATGGAATCATTTTTTCTTGAGGAAACGAACCAATAAAATAGGGTATAGATCATTGACATTGCAGAAGTCTCCAGCTAGAACATTGATCATTCCAAAATCTATTGGGCAGTAAAATAACCTAACTGTATAAGGACAAACTTTGGAATACCATGCTGACCAGGGTGTAAATGCTCTGGAAACAATTTTAATTTGTCAAGAATTAATTTTTAAGTGATATCATGTTCAATGGTATCTATTTGAGTGTTTCATATTTGTCCAATTTCAAATTTGGCATTTTGCAGTTATTTTTTAAAGAATTAATGAACTTTTGTAATCATTATTGGGCCTGCATAGCATTCCTGATCGATGGCATTCATAGATGGTGTAGGACATTTTTTTCTAGCATCAATAGCCCATTGTAAATAACCTCATGTTTAATTGTGTTGATTGGTTAGGTAGATCTTGGCCCTCTTAGTTGCTATGTATTTCCCAATGGCTCTCTGTCTATCATGACATTGCATTTTAAGATTCATGACTGTTTGAATGTTTCTGTCTTGTAGAAGCAGGCTGGAGAGACTCTGCCCTATATCCTCAAGTTCTTTGAGTAATTTATTTGGGCCCGAGGTCTTTCTGATATGGGAATCTATTAAGGCACCTATAGTCTGAACAAACAAGAACCATGCATTAATGGGTGGATGAGAAAGTATATCTACTTTTAAAAAAAATTCTAGAAAAAATGATTCAGTTGTGGTTGCTTTATTGAGCATCCTAATTGTGTGGTTATGATTTATTTGTGTTGGATATCTGCTATCAAAGTCAAGTTTTATTTCTATTGCCAGGTGGTTTGAAAAGACTACTGGGGTTAAATGGGCTTCAATTGAGCGATGTAGTTTAGATGTATAATACATGAGGTTAATGAGATGTTGTGGATTTCATATAAAATGAGAAAGAATTCAGTGGAAAGAAGCCTTCTCCACATAACATTACATTGTGGATAAATTGAAGGTATTTGTGATCGAATTCAGTGTACACCATATTGAAGTCCCTGAATAAAATGGTGGTGGAAGAATTGGAAATAAAGCATGGAATTGATTATGTGAATGATGTTGAGTACTATTGCTAGGGAATTTCTTATGTAGATGTAGATTATGTTAAGGGAGAAGAGTCCACAGTGAAATTTAACTATAAGAATTTTATTGCTTAAGTATAAAATTTTGAAACCAGAAAGTGAAAACCTTTTGCTAATTAAAAAGGCTACACCTGAGCATGCTGAGGTGGAGATAGAATGATGAAATGAACCAAATTCTTTAAGTCGTTGATTGATTATGTGATTGGAATGAAAATGGATTTTCATCTCAGATAGACATAGTATATGGGGGGACAAGAAGGCAATCCAGTTCTTGATCATGAACACCCTATTCAGAGAATTTAGGCCTCATATATTAATGCCTTTAATAAACAACTGCATTGTAGTCAAATATGGCCAAAGCAAATGTGTAATTAATCATTCTGATAGCAATTTGAATTCCATAGTTGGCCTCCAAAAATGATGTCTAGATTATCATTATTGATTTGGTTGGATTGATATTGTATTGCTGGAGTGCCTGTTGTAATTGATAGGCTATTTCAAGTGTGAAAACTCTATTGGATGGACTTGATTGTCAGGTGATCAGTAATTATCCCCATCTGTTAAAGTTAAATAATTTGTTTGTTTTTTTGTCTTTATTTCTTAGCTTTGTTGGATTTGGATTTAAAGTGGTAGTTTTAGTTTGATCATGACTAGGGTTCAAAGAATTATTATCATCCTGTTGAGAACTATTTGAGTCTATTGTTTTCCTGTTTATGGCTTTGATTTCATGGGTGATAGAATGACTATTTACTTTCATTGGATTATGGTTTGTTTGTATTGTTTTTAACTCACTGCTTTTTTTGCCATCAGAGGATTCACCATCCGATTTATGTTTTTCCTCTGTCATCTCCATTTGTTCATCACTTTTCAAAACTTTTTCGACCAGAGTGTGGTGAGGAGGCTTATCTTTGACAAGTTCAACTTTTTTTCATAAGTTGCATTTGTGATTTTTTTCTGTTGAGGTTTGGCACTTTTTGCAAATATGTGTTGGACATTGTTTAATGAGATGGCTTGTCCTCACAGAAAAAACACTGAGATGGAATGCCATGGAATTATAAGTAAATTGGGCACTCTTTCTCTTTCAGGACCAAAGAAATATCAAGTGGCTATATATTTTTGTGAAGGGTTAATATAAAAGAAGCATTGTTAAATAAGATTACTATTTTGAGACATTTTTCCCATAGAAATTTTAAGTTTTCTACCTTCTCAAATTGATCTATTGAGCTTTAAAGATTTTGTTGTGAGAAATGAATATGACAATTCATTACCAATCCTATAAGCTTGGATTGCTTGCTCATATCAATGTAATTTTTTATTTAAAGTATGGTGGTTGTTTCTGAAAGCTTGTCTTTGGAATTGGTTCACAAATTCCACAATGAAATAGTGTTTGTTTGGGTGTTTTAGAATTCTGTTGATTACATTACTACGGTTTTGTTCCTTGATCACAACAAAGAATTCATCTACTGGAAAAGTAAAGAGTTGACATTTTTTATTTGTGGTAGTTAAAATCAGTGAGTAACTCATGAAAATGATAAAAGGATTTACGGAGGTTGTGTGGTAATCTTCACTAATGCTTTCATAATCATTTAAATTATAGTTGCCATGTGTTAGATTTGTGTTGGTATTATTGCCTCATTGTAATTGTCTATTGGACAAAAAAACTTGCTCTTTATTAATATCAATGGTGTTTAAGTATGCTGGTTACTTTTGATTGGTTAAGATGTTGCTTTTATTTAGTTTTTTTGTAGTTATATTAGCATAAGATTGTTTGTTCTCGTGGGATTGTGGATTTAGAATAGTGTGATTTGGTGGTTAAGGGTGAATGACTTTGTCTTGTGGTGAACTAGACTTGGCCATGGTTGAAGTAATTCTACTAGTGAGAGAGATATCTGGAAGATCTATTTCTTTACAATTCATTTTTAGGCTCAAACTTGGGTTTTAAATAGCTGTGCCTTGATTGAAACTTTTATGAAATTCTTGGTCTTCCAATTCCCCCTTGTTTCTACTTGGTGTAAGCTTATCATGTGGGACATAATTTTGCTACTATTTATATTATTAATTTCCACTTTTTTGGTAATTTCAATCAATCTTGGAATAATTTTAGGCTTGTTTAAGATAGCTTCACTGTTTTTCGATGGAGTACCCTCTGTGTTAAAGAAATTATTATGATATTTATTGAGAAAGTCAATATTTTCAATGGAATTATTAGTGTTATTTTAATTTTGTTCTTTAAGAGAAATCTTTGTTAGATTGTTTTTGTTTTGACTATTTTTAAGCCTTGATTGATTGATTTTGGTTATTTCTAATGCAGCGCCCTCTACTCTAATGGGGTTATCATTGTAATCATCTTTTGATTGGAAATTTTCAGTTTTATTGGAATTTTGATCTGGGAGAGCAAATTTTGTGGATTTTTCTTCATTTTGATTAGTTGTCAACGTTGTTCGATTGCTCTTAGTGATTATTTTTTTCTGTGTTTTAAGCGTGGGTTCCATCTTTGTTTCATTTGTTTCTTGTAATTCTTGTGCTTTTCGTTTTATATCATCAAAATGCTTACTCATATTTTAAAAGATGTTTTAAAATTGTACTTAATTAATTAATCATAAAGTTAATGCCTTTTCTCTTTAATATTGTATCTATTTTAACTTGCTGACCAGTGAATACTTTAATATAACTTTATAACTTATGTATGTCGATTCTCTATAACCCTAATTAATCATTCTTTTAGCTCACTCATCCAACTTATCCTCATTATTATATATGTATCGTGCAGTAATAATTTATAGTTGCTAATATTTATTTTTGCTTGATTTATAAAATGTATAATGCCTGTCAATCAAACCCAATCTTAGGAGCTTCATTTATATTTTAATCCCGTTCTAGAACAGGGGAGAAAAGTAATTATTTATTTGATTTATATGTATTTCCAAAATAGCTCATAATGTTCATAATAGTATTGGTAATTTGTTTAAATCTTATAAAGTTAATCTTCCAACCTGGGTGGACTTGGGTATCTGTTTCATTTTATTATGCTATATTATATTTTAATAATCATCATCAAAATGTGGCAATCAATTAATTGTATTTGCAGCACGTTCATGTGCGCTGATTCTTTATTATTTTGTTCTTAAATTAAATGGGATTGATTATTGGAAAGTGGAGAAGGAATTGTGTGCTTTATTAGTTATAATTTTATTTGCTTATCAATTATTATTCTATATTATATGGATCATTATTTAAAACGTATTACAAAATATAGTAAGCTATTTAAGGCTTTATTTTTTTAATATCAAATAATTCATTTCATTATCATCGCATTGCTATCATATGTCAGAATTAAATTTAGATTTAGATTTTCTTGCTTTGTCATTCGAGACTGTCGGGATTGACGAAGTTCCCCTATCTTTTCGTATTGTTGTTCAGAACAGGGGTATACGGCTATGCCCAGGAACAAGCGAATTAGAGTAGCAGAAGCTCTGCATGGATGGCTGTCCGCCGGTCCATAGCACTTTTTTACATACCTCTCTTTAGGGTATCACTCCATCAGAAGCACAGGCATACCATCATCCGTTAAAATAATGAAGTGTTCTAAAGGCCAAAGATGCTGCATTTTTTTCCACTGCCATTTATGCTAGTAGCGCAACTCTTTATATTTAATTTGCTGCCTGTTTAATAAAATAAATTGTAATGATATGATATAATGAACCATTTGTGTATTTAAATATTCTTGGTTGAAGTTTCATACCCAACCTTGCTGAAGCTGCTCACCCCCTTTTAAATAAACCATTCCCATATCTATCTGTAAAATGAATAATAAAATAAATATTTCAGCAAACATACAAATAAAGATGTATTTTTATCATATATTCTAAATAAGTATAATAATCCTTTATAAATCTATGTCTTATAATGCCAGAAGAAAAATGTCATAATTAAAGAAATAGCAAAACCCTGTGTCATTATATATATACAGT
Organism: Epiperipatus broadwayi; assembly: GCA_028023455.1. Taxonomy (NCBI): domain Eukaryota; kingdom Metazoa; phylum Onychophora; class Udeonychophora; order Euonychophora; family Peripatidae; genus Epiperipatus; species Epiperipatus broadwayi. The sequence goes on along the minus strand of JAQFVV010012408.1, from coordinate 3,162,545 downwards.
ATATAATTTTTAATCTGTATAACGTCCCCTGACCACCCAGACAAATTGCCTGTGTAAATATAAATAAAATATGATTTTCGAATGTACCTTTACATAGTAATACTGCACTATATCTAACTCCATAAATAACTTGATTTATTATTCTCAGATACTTGTAAATAAATGAAAGATATATATGGGTGTGAAGTTGGTAATTGTATAATTGCATTTAATCACGTTTGTTATAATAACTATTTTTATCTAAACTTAATCCAGTGTGTTCGAATCCTTATTAATTAATCTTATTGGATATCTGTCTCTTAGATCGTTTTGCGGGTTCACTCAATATCTCATCCATCATCATCATCAAATAAGATCTCATGTTGTATGCTGTAATCCCAGGCCCGGAAATAAAGAATTTGCATTGTATTATGCAGGTGTTACCCATAATGTTATAGATTTGGGGAATGGGCAAATAGGTTAGAATTGATGATTGCTCCAGACCTATGTATCTCAGGCATGATTGGATTCAGGGTACTTTTGCTCAGATTCTAAGTCTTGTTGGATGGACATACATTTTTGACCGATACAATAATAATCAGTGCTCAGTTTATATTAAGATAGCAAATCTTTATATTTCAATGGACAGGCTTAAATCTATTCCAACCATACCACTGAACATCTGATGATGTAATGCCAAATCCTAGTAATTTAAAGCATTGCATCATCAAGATATAGATTTAAGATATTGTCATATTTTGAAAAATATTTATCAATATGCAACAGCAATGATTAGATTACATAATAATATTAGGAAGACATTAGCATACTAAAGGTATATGATAATATGACTTTTTATTTCTTATATTTTTACAATAGTTTGCAAAAATTATTTTATGAATTCAAATGGGGAGCTAGTGGAATAAAAATAAATGTGAATTATTTAAATCTTCTAGGTTTTGTAGATGATATAATTGTTTTGCAAATAATGTTTCAGATCTTCAGATATATTGCAAGAATTATCAGATGAAAGTGAAAAAGTAGGGATTTAATAAAAATTATGAATAATAATGGTGAATTAAAAGAAGTTAAACAACTTTAAATACTTTGGTCAGATTATTAATACAGATGGAAACATAATGGATGAAATTAATCAAAGAATTAAACTTGGATGGGGGACTTTTGGAAAAACAACTTAATTTTAAAAGGAAATATGTCTATGTATTTGAAAAAAAGGTTTTTAACAAACGTGTTTTATCAATTCTTCTTTATTTATTTAAGACCAGTATAAATCATCATTCAGTGAAGTATGGAGAAATGTCTGCTAGCAGTAACAGAGGGGGATCAAAAATAAAATACATTATTGAGGGTAACTGACATCATTGACAGAATTAAGAGACTGAATTGAACCTGGGATACATATTTTTCTAGAAGGGATGATAATAGATGGATAATTAAATTTTTAAACTTGATTCCAAAAAAATAAAAAAGACTAAAAAATAAATTGATGCAATAAAGAAGTGTAGTGGAGTTGTGAAGAAAGGAGGCTAAAGGCTGGAGAAACTGAATTAAACTTGGAGAGACCTTTATTCTGCAGTGAATGGATAGTGGTCCAAAATAATTAACTTTGCATATGTTTTTTGCTGAACATAAAGTCTAGTACTGGACAATATTAAATGACTGGGGTTAGTCGATATGTGAGTGTTGTTTGATTCTCTATAATTCTATTTTGAATTATATGGTTGGGGCCCAAGATTATAAAGATTATTTGTAATAAGGACTCTCTTGCTTTGGTAAAAGTTATCTTTAATGTCTACATACTGTGACTAAGTGTTTTCACATTTAGTCCCATTGCTTAATCTCAAAATAACAAAACTCTTGTGTTTACTTGATTTTTTTTTAAAAAAAGTTAACTAATGAGTAAAGCATAAAATGAACAATAGGTCTGTTGCATATAACCCTTTTTAGTACACTTTGTATGTAAAATGGTCATGTTTCTTATAATTGTCATAAGCATAACAGCTTATATTGCTTTTAATAATTTTATTTATTAATAAAACAATAGGAGTATAGCAAAATGTGCACCAGAAAATAATATTTTAATAGTGTAGTAAATTAGTTATAATGCCAAAGAGAGTAGAGAATGTAAAATTAATTTAAAATTAGTGTTTGTAAATTTTTAAAAGAGTAAAAACAAAAGTTAAGATATTAGCTTATAATAAGTCAGCTTTAAAGTCTGTAAAGTAATTTTAATATTAAATATCTTTAAATATTTTTATTTGACAATGCGATTTAAACAAAATATTATTTATATACGTTTCTGATAACTTATATTAACATCTAGAAAATTGTGGTATAGTAAATCTAAGATTTCGCACTGTAATATCATAAATTAATAACTCGGTGAGTAATAAATGTATATGTTTATATATTCATGCTTTCAAGCCAAGATGCTTAAGACTGGCTTATATATATAAAAGTTAAGTAAAAGAGAAAAGTGGTATCATTCTTTTCTTGTCAAAAAATCTCTGACATGTGTCTAGGCCTGATCGCTCCTCAGACCGCTGTTTTAACAGCTATTGGCTGTCTGAAAGTAATAGTAAGGCGCATGTGGAAAAATAGCAACCTTCCAGTCATTACTAATTTAATAACAACATATGATTTAAACAAAATATTATTTAATAGATTAACGTAAAATTAGAATATCATTTCTTCTGTCATGTTTAAATCTGTGGGTGTGGATGCAGAAAAATTATGTTTTGTCATTGCTAAAGTAATTTATTTTGAGTTATTTAAACTCATTTTAAAAAAAATGTATCAACAGATGATTATAATATTAGTTAAAGTAATTCAATGAATAAAGTATTTATTGATTAAACATACTAAGATAGTTCAATCAATAAATTATATGATTATTTTGTTATACAATATTTTTTTTAATATAAGAAAACTTTATTGGCTTTCTCCTAAATTGAATTCATTAAATCACGTGTCTTTTTTTAAAATATCTAGACTAAAATGACATTATTGATTGATTAACATATTTTTTGTTCATTCTTCTCTTCTGGTCTAGCTTGAATTCTGGCACAAGATAAAGTCTTAAATTTTTATAATTTTGTATTATTTTTCCTAAAAGTATAAATGGAAAAATAATATAATCAGTCAGCAATGAATGTTGGCTAAATTACAGGTAGTTCCCCATTCTTTTGATAACTGAACTACAATTAATCTTTCTTAATTATTATAACAATGTTTCAAATAAATTTTATTATTATTACTAATTATTTCAATAAGATTAACTATGGAAGAAGTTTTAATACTAAGCAGTTGTTACATTTATTTATGACTTTTATAACCAAAAATTATGCAGAAAAAATTTCCAGTTCTTATTTGCTTAGCTTTCTCATAAATGGGATAAATTTTAAAAGAAGAAAATTAAAATGCACAGACTATTTAAGCTACATATTTAAAGTTTAAAAATGCATTGTAATTATTTGCTCATTTAATGTCTAAAATTATTAATTGCCATTGGAACTATTTATGGAATAATTTTTTAAATGTTTAAATAAATTACCTACTTTAAAAATAGTTTTTTGTATATTAAAAAACATATACTAGAAAAATTAAAATAATTTCAAGTGTTTTGCTATGCTGGAACCCTTCATTTCAAACTTTTGGAGAAAAATAATTGGCTATTAAAGAAATGTGAAAATATCAACTTGTCAATCTATTCTATGAGGTAGATAGGAATATTTCTAAAGATGTTTTCTGATATGCTGAAATCATTCCTTACTAACAAAATGCTTTATAAATTATATTATGCAAATGTATTGAGTAATAACCCGGAAACATCTCATTATTTTTTACAAATAAGTTTCAAAACACTTAAAATGTGTTCTTTAAAAGAGTAAAAATGAAGCTACAGTATTAATTAAATAAACCTGCAGGATCCTGAAATTGTTTATCAGCAGAAAGAATTATTGTATTACAACATTGTCATTTTCCATCACAACTCATTATTGCTTTATTTTCATTTACTTTACTGCTTACATTTAGAAGTGCTTATATTTTTAGAACTAAGTTAGATATAAGAACTGTTGTATATGTTTTGTTTTGGAAATTCTTTTGCCATGTATGAAGAATAGTTTTGACTAGAAGCTTTGTAGAAGTTATAGGTGCTTAACAGATGACTCAGTGTGGAGAAAGCTCACTTATGAACTAAGATTTTTTTTTTATTGGTCAAAATATTTTATGCAATATTTTCTTCAAAATTTTGTTATATTTAATGTAATACTATTCAGTATTACAAGGGTGCCAGGTAATTAATTCATGTAATTTTAATTTTAGTGGGTTTATTAGAAGATGTAAATACTCTACACATTATATATTTGGTATGCACTTGATAAGCTAAATTATACACTATCTATTTTGAATCAGTGGAGATTTTCATCTCTCACAATAATTATTTTAGATGTATGAGATCTTACTCAGTTATGTGCTAAACATCACAGTAACTACTTGTCAGAAGTTTTTCTTTTATATTTTTTCATAAATGCCATAGTAATTATAACCTAGTATTTTTTTTTTGCATTGAGAATTATTATTCTCACACTTTTATTCACATTATTATTCATGTCCACTAGTTACCATAATTTAATATTTCATATTCCATACACGTGTGAATTGCAACTTTGTGCCAAAAATTTCATATGCTATTAAAATTTCTTTATTGAATTTTTTTCAGTCAGTTGATTTAAATTCCAAATGCTGGTTAAGACATTGCCTATTGTTAGTATGATTAAAATTTTGAATATGTCTTTTAATTAGTTATAGTAATGTTTGTATCTTATCATTGTTAATTATAGTATTGCTTAGTCTCATAATGTCAGGCCTTACTGATATTTATTAGTGTACTTGATAGAGTAGATAAGTGCCCCATCCTCATTATATTCTGTTCCATGAGGTGATAGTTCTTATTTTCAGTGATTATTATCACATATTTAGAAGGTATTTGTTCTTAGTGTCTTTCCATGTCTTCCTGATGTGTTGTGACAACAGTCCAGACATCTTTTGCCTCAGAAGTAGGTGTTTGGAAGCCACCATTCTTATGATGTATTTATTGATTATGCTAGTTGGCTCTGCAGAGTCTATGTTTGGCCTATCACCCATGATATATTTAGAGCTAATTTTCCATCATACTAGGTGATATTTTATTGTGTTTGATCTGTGATGATAAGATAAGCTAGTTTGAAGGATTTAGTTTTTTCAGGTTGCACTTGGTTATTTTAGTGCATGGTTCAACAATGTCTGTTTTGTGTTTTTATGATTGTAAAATCATCCACAAACCAACAAACAATAGTTAGTAATTTTAAAAGTTTAATTTGTAAGCATATGGCCAGCAAGTGCAATCCACACATGCTATGTTGATGCTGTGATCATCCAGAACCTCTCCAATGGGTGTGTAAGTCATTTATGTTTAACATTTTGTGTAATTTATATCATGTGGACAGTAATTTTTTAATTTTACGTGTGCAAATGACTTCTGATGAGTGTCCCATAAATTTCATTCATTTATTTGGTTATTTGTTAGTTGAAAATCTTCAACAATAGGAGAGTTTATTTGTAATTTGAGACTTATTTTGGATATGCCAGCTATTGCTTATGTGTAGTCAGCTAATAATATCAAGCATTAGCAAATCAGTCAATTAATCCTGGTCACCAATTTTTATAATGCTTTAATTTAGAGTAAATAAATAGAGAAATGATATGTTAATAAGCTAATGATTAATTTCATGTAAACATATAAATTTATAATACCCAAAATTGTTTAAGGAATTGCTTATATTGGAGATGTATAAGAATTAGCTAGTGTTAACTCTCCATTTAACTAAACTGTTATGTAGGGTGATTTATGTAAAATCATTTATTTATTTTTTTAAGAAGCCTTAGCATTATTTGTAAGACCCAAAAGAGATTTTAAATACTGTTATTCAAATGACTATATTTGTCAACAGCACTATCTTGGCAATGTTTTCATGTTTGTGTAAATTTTGTTTTATGGTATTATATTGTAAATAAACTTATTGAGTATTTATTTAAAATAAATTTAGTTTCTGCTTATTTTTTTATATGTTATTGTCTTGGGTTCACAATGTCAATTATTTCATTTAATTAATGTCATATAAAATACTTTTATTTACAGAAATAAGATAAAGCCATGCATATAATAGTGATTTCTGAATGAAATCCCTGTAACAGATAATTCCACATTTTCAGATACCTAAATAATAGTTTATTTAAGAAGTATTTTCAACTATGTTATCTTATAAGGTAGAAGATTATCTTTTATAAAGTGAAAATGGTTTGACATTTTAGAAGATTATCCATGCTATTTTAAACTGCACATGATCATATTATTTTGATGTCAAGATCTAGTTTATATTTAGTTGCTTATGAAGGGTTGTCTGTGAGAAGATGGAATGACATAAAAAGCACCCTTGTCTTTCTACCATCTCGAGTGATATACTGAGTAAAATTCTATAATTAATGTAAATTTTGAATATTTTAATTGTGTACTTCAATATTTAAGTAATTATTCCTTTATATAATGTGATGAATATTGTTATCTTGTAGTAGGATGCAGTCACTTCAAGTTAAGTGTTTGCCTCCTATAGCCGGACAGGATATCATTGACTTATGCATTTACCTATTCATTTGCTTAATAGACAACTTTATATTAGTTCATTTCACAAGAGTTACAGTAGGAATTCTAAGATCATTTACCCTTGTTGTTTTGTGCAGTGATTTACATAATTTTCTATAACACAACATTCAGTATTACTAGTGTAGAATTGCTAGAGGGCACATTTTGTGGGATTTATTTTACTTAATTTATTACAAATTATGTTATTAGAAGCAATGATAAGAATAGTGTTTATTTTGAGATATGAGATAGGAAGATTTAGTGGAGTATATATATTTTTTATAGTTACAAACCTGTTGTGCTCAGGGAATATGATTAGATGGAGGGCAGAGTCTTATAAAATTTGATAAAAGAGAAATTTTTCCTCAATAATCTATTCCAAATTATTATTATGCCCTGATTGTTTGGCAGTATTTTATGACTTTTCCTCCATCCTGTTATAGATTCCTGTGTACTATCATCCTTGTAAATTTTATTGTAACCCACTGTGTCTAGCTGAAGAGTCTCTGATTTTTGATTGATTTATTTTTATCTTTCCCCTTCTCCTTTTCTTTCCCTCCTTTCCCTCTCTCTCTTCCCCAACTCTTCTATGCCTTACTTCTCTCCCTCTCTTTGTCTACTCTCACCATTTCTTTTCTCTTCTCCATTCTCATTTCATACTCTCTTTCATTTTACATTCCTCTCTGTCTCCTCTTTCACATTCTCTCCCTTCCATACTCTTTTCTTTATTTCCTCTCTTGTTTCATATTCTTTATCCCCCCCTCTTTCTCATTCTTTTTCTTAGGTTACAATATATATTGCAATTATAGTGTTACTATTCCATTAATACCCAAAATTAGCATTATTTAACATGGCCTAATCTGATTAAATCCATATTTATTTCATTTTAAAGCATATTTATTTAGTTACCATGGACAGTGCAATGTGACATTATCATGTTCTACAAATGCATTTCAAATTTATTACAAATGTCTATCACATAAATATATCTTATTTCTTAGTTCACTTATAAAAGGTATAATTTTCAATAAAAATTATGTTTTTTATGACGTGTGTGATCAAGTGTATCAGCAGTATGAGATAGCATGGATAGTTGAGTATCATATGAAAGTCTAAGTTCAAATACCCTATATATTACATATTGGAGTGCAGATATGAAAAAGCCTGTACTATAGAAAAAAATCATATATTATCTCTTTATTATAATTTGTGATTAATATATATATAATACCTTAAATAGCATATAAAAATACTAAAATATAAGCTTATTAACTTTTAATCTTATTTTAGTTAATAATTGCTTGTTATAATTATATTGCAGTTTTTTTCTGTGGTACACTGGGTTATATTGACTTTTTCAATGAAACGTGGCTGGAATTAATTTTAAGTTGGCAAGATCCCACAGGCTGCTTTTCATTTCGTGGTGAAGAGGCTTTATTGAGGCAAACAAAAAACATAAAAATAATTGATCACATAACTTCTCTATTCACTTCATTTCTAGGAAGAAATTTATTCCTGAAATACGCAAATAAAGATTGGTTTTTTGACAAGTTACCATTTTTTCTTCAAGTTACAATTAAGGAAAAATCGAAACTAACGAAAATATTACATGGAAGAAAATTACTCTATGAAAATTTTATTGAAGGTAAACTTATCTACTAATTATAATTATATTTATCATTAATTAAAATGTATTTTGTTAAGATTCACCTGACATGTTTTTGATATGAGTTTAGATTTGCAAGGGTACAATTTAAATTTTCTTTAGATTTTCATCAGACTTAAAATTTATTTTCTGGTAGTCACCCCTATCTAAGTAGACAGTTGCCTAATATTGATTAATAAATGTATTTGTTTATTTTAGATAAAAAATAAAAAGTTGAAAAAATATTCAAAACATTTTATTTTCATTCACTGTTCTCCCATAAAGAACTATTGGAGAGGATTTTGCTATGCAGTGGCTATTTAAACGTTGTTTTATCTTCATATTAAAATGTTTGCTGAAAGCAATTACAATAAATAAAACAAATACTCTAATCAATAAATTATATTTGACTGTCATTATAAGTTTGCCATTTTTTTAATACTAATTATTTGGTGTCTTATCTATAAACCCCAAAATCTTAAAATGTAATGAATTTTATATCATTAAGATGTATGTAAAAGTGCCTAAAGATTTTATACAACATCTTTGTTAATCAGATTATATAACTTTTGTCGATATTGTAAGTTTCCACACACACAGTTTTTTTAGACTGGGTGGGAGAGGGGTATATATACTATTTAATTTATATAAATGGCTCCATAAATTAAATCGGCCATATGCTCCCTTCACACTAAAAAACTGTGTGTGGAATAGTTTTGCAGCAGCAATACACTAGTTAAAAAGTAGTAGCAGCTTCTAAATTAATACCTGAAAAGTGTATATACTAGTTAAGCACAAAAGGGATTGTGAAAAAACAGTGATCCAGTTACAGAAACAATAGTATTGTCAGTTAAAAATGAATATTGACTTACTAAAAGAGTTTATGAAAGTTTATATATACATACAAGTGTAATGCGTTCTTATGTGTTTACAGAGATTTTGAAATTTAAAACATCTAATGTTGTTAATATTATTCTGAGAGTGTGCTAAGATAAACACATATCTAGAGGATAAATGATTGACTATATTGATATTCTATTGGAATTTTCACTTTTATTTATTTCAAACTATTGTCAATAAATTGTTTTTCTTACTATGGATGCATTAGAATATCATGTCAGAGCAGTAATTTCTCATTTGTGTCATGGAGGTGAATGTTCTATAACCTATGTCTCAAGAGTATTATCAGCAGTTGAAAAAAAATACAGTCAGATTGACAAAGAAGCATTAACCATTATTTTCAACATAAATAGATTTCATCATATATTTATGGGTTAAAATCCTTGACACATAAGTCAACACATGTTATACTGGATAAATATATTTATCAGGATATGATTATGAACTAGTTTATAAGACAGAAAATCAAATTGGCACACTGAAGCTTTATCATGTTTATATGATGCTAAAGATAAACAATATGGCATTAGTGAAATTAATTACATACAATAAATTGAGCTTTACTTAATAGTTCAATAATTGCTAGTGGGACTAAACAAAACAAAGATTATATTCAGTTAATGAAATGGATAAAATATAGATGGCCAAAAACATTCTCAATGGAAGTTGTAAAAACTTCCAGGAGAGTATATCATCTTGAAATGATTAAGTGCTAATGATTGATTGGGTGCTCATATCAGCAAAAGACAGCAATCATGTACTTAATCTACTTCATTAAGGAATTCTGGAACCATGCATATGAAATCTTTAGCTAGATCATATATCTGGTGACCAAATTTGAGTGGTGAAATAGAACAGATGATAAAAAATACCATAATTATCTGTTAACCACTAAATTTCCATCTAAAAAACTTGAAGCTTGGCCTAAATGTACAAAGTCTTGCACACATCTATATTTTAGATTATGCAGGACCAGTGCATGAATATATAATTTTAATAATTGTTAATGCATACTCTCATTGGACTGAATATAAAATAGTAAAAAAATATGACTGAACAATATACAATAAGAGCACTTAAAAAATTTTTTTCTACATAGTTACTCAAGAGATTATTGTAATGGATAATCAAACCAGTTTTACCTCTTAGTAATTTATACATTCTTTAGAGGATAAAGGAATAAAGCACATTCTTATTTCATCTTGTCATCCTGAAAATAATGGCATAGGTGAGAGGGCCATTCAACATTTGAAGCATACATTGAATAAAATTTATTATAAGGATGTATCAGAAGCGCTAGTTGATGCTATGTTTTATCAACATTTAAAATTCAATGTACAACAAGAAACATAACACTGGCAGTGTTATTAATGCATTAACATTTTTACACCTTACTAAACTATTGCCAAATTCTACTCACAGAAGTAAGGACAGTTTTCAAATATGGAAAGTTCAAAATTAGAGAGTGTGTCACTACACAACATTTTTAAAAAGAGGTGGATGCAAGATATAAAATTGTGAATTTTGTCAAAACCATTACAAGTGGTGAAATTGTGAAAATAGAAAAGAAATGAGAATATATATAAATCATTTCCATCCTTACCTATAGCAATGCTGCAAAAGTTGAAGAAAAAAAATCCGGATATGGAAAAAGTAGAGAAAATGCACATTTTGTAGACTGATCAAAAAAAGCAAACGTCATTAAGGGGAAATAAATGATCACAGCATAAGATCTAATAAAAGAAACAGAAAACGAACAAGATGTAACTACATTGAATGAGAAAAAGAAAAACGTTTTCTAAAAACAGCCATGTGCTAGACTTAACTATATATGTAATTAGAGACTGCATTTCTAGTATAGGGAGAGGATTGAATGTGTGCGTGTACATAATATAGATCGTGAATTTAGATCATTTATGATTTTTGTAAATATGTACAGATTTTTTTTCTGAATTAATTATCTAACTTAACTATATTCTAGAAAAATCTATGCAAACAAATAGTAAATATTTACAAACAAAATAAATAAACTATTTTGTAAATTAGACATATACATAAATTAGATCAGACATATACCTCCCCTCAGTCTAAAAAAGTGTATGCGTGGAAGAGTTGGACAGCAGCAGCTCAATATGGTAAGTATTAGCTTCATGATTTACTTAATATCTGAAAGTTATGCATGCTAGTTAAGCACAAAGGAAACATGGGAAAGAAAATCATTTGTAGAGAAACAATAGTGTTGTCACCTAAAGACAAAAAAAACGAATTTGCTAGATTATGAAAGCTTGTACATACATGTAAGTGTAACACATACTTATGTGTATAAAACTTTGAAATTTAAAATATACAATGTTATTAATATTATGCGGAGAGTGTGAAAAATTAAACATACAACTAGAGGATAAAAGACAATGACTATATTGAATTTGTAATAAAATTCCATTTTTATTTATTTCAATCTTATTTATTATCGTTAATAAATTGTATTCGTTACTAAACTTGCATTGTTTTTATTATTGATGCTTCCTGACTAGACTGACGCCCTTAGAACATAGTAAAACGAAAAAAACCATTTAAAAATGTTGCTCATAATTTAATACAGCAAATTATAAATAATCGAGATAAGAAGCAGAATCAAGTCAACAATTTTTTTCTAATCAGATTTGATAATTTATTCTTATGTAAATGATAAATATTAATAATATCCCAAGATTGCTTTATCTATCTATCTGTGTATGAAGGCTTATTAAATAAAGTTCAATAAATTAGCTGGTATTTTGCTTCCTACAAAAAATGTTTATTTTATGTTCCCTGGACTACTCCAATCAGTGCTTTTAAGCTATTTAAAGGTGAGCAGATATTAGTATCTGAATGTTTCTTTACCGAAATCTTTATTTTGTTATAAAATAAGATGTATATATATTGTAACTTATAAAAAAACGGAGATATTAAGATTCAAATATAATATTACCATTTTATACCTGGATAGTCTATAGGCTATTGAACAAATATATTAAAACATCATTGAATTGAATGAAACATACTCCTGGGTAGTAGCTATACTAGTAAATAAATATTAAAATGATGAGTAGGAATAAATTAAACATATTTCTAAAATTAGATTTCTCAAGATATCACAATATAAATAATTATAAACAAATGCCTGAAGACTAGTCATTTAAGGTGTCTGGCCTATTTAAAATCATGGTTAGGCAGGCATTGTATCATCAATAAACAAGTAGAAACTATAAACAAATTATTAAGAACAAACTACTATAACTCAGGAAATAACACCAAGTAGGTGAGTACACTGGTAACTCAATAAAATAACTTCTCAGGTATACAGATGGTAGATTTTATTCACTCTTATCTCTTGGTTGGATGTCAAGTGCATATTTAAGTAAATAACAAGTGAATATGGTCAAACAGGGCGCCACTAGATTATCTGAACCTAGACACAGTTATATCTTATAACCTTTTCACATGTACCGGGTTTGAATCCCTTTTTGGTACTTTATTTCTAATAAAAATGGAGGATTTTGCTTTTTTTTTTAGATCCATATCACTGTATGCACTAATATTTAGATAAACATAAAACATCTTTAAACTAAAGTGGAGTATATAAATTTCATTAGAAAGAAATCATTTCTTAGATCTTAACATAATAAATGCATTTCAATATCTTTATAAGTTTTACTAGCTCAGATTATTATTATTAATTTAGGATGGCAATTCACTCACCCTTGCATGGAATAGATGATGGGATGGTGGTTATAATATTACTAAGAAATCACTAAATACTATGAAATCAATATTTATTTATGGCCTCTAAACATCTATCTCATTAATTAAAATGTGATGATGATGATGATGATGATGATGATAATGATAATGATAATGGTTAACCACAGCTTTAGGACTAAGCCTAATCATAAACCTAATTTTTATCAAGAAATTCATAATTATTGCTTAATCTTAGTATATCTAATTGGAACTTAAATAGCTAATATTCACCTTGATGATGAATGATCACAACTAATAAAAAAAAAATACTTTTAATGAAATATATACACCTCTGTTTAATAAAACAAATTAACATTTATTACTGCATTTCTAATGTATACATAAAAATTTCTATATCTACATGAAAATTGATATTAACTATAACAACAATAACCATAATCGACTGTTTTAAAATCATAACATTAATTTTAAATTCTTCCCCCTTTCCCATCAAAATATATACATAAAATTGGATACTAAGTTTGCTAAGTTTTCAATTCACAAGAAAATATTTCATTAAAAAAAAATATTCACTCTTTGGCACACATACTTTATAATCTAACATGTAAAGCAGAATGACAAACAAACAAAAAAAATGTTAGTAGAAATGAAAGAGCAAGATTTCCAGAACAAGTTTTAAATTATTTTTCTCCCCCTCCCTTCTACACTCTGAAATGCTACACTTTAACTTAAAACAAAAATCTAATATTTTTAATACCGCCTATTATTTTACATTCATACACAATTACATATATGCAACAAGTATTATTATATTATGTATGTGTGTGTTTTATCCCCATAATAACAAAAATATTATTTAAAACAAAATAATAATAATAATAAAAAAAAATGTTACATATTAATAACATTTCATAACTTTAGGTTAATAGACAATCATAATTTTAGTACATATAAAATCATTAATGAAGCTTATGTTTATCGTTATTAAGAAATTCTTGGTTTCAATTGATCTTGGTTGTTTTAAAAGTTCTTTAAACAAAAATATACCACTCTGTTGCTAAAGTTTTACTAAGTCTCTGATATTATAAAGAAAATATATAAAAAAAATTATATTACCAGTTCTATTCTTTGTAGCGATTTCCAATGAGTCAAATTTATCTTGTTTAATGTCTATATTTTGCAGCTACCATTTCCATTTTACTTTGGAACAATCTCTTTCTTGAGGTGTATAATTATTTGATGATGATGGCTCTATTGAGGTTATTTGCTTTAGTGGACAATTTAGAAATCATTATATTAACTTTTCTTCTCTTCCTGTCAAGCATGATTCTGTTAGTGGATGAAGTACAGCAGTTGTTTTCACATTTATAATTTTTCTTGGGTTTAAACTCAGTTACTGGATTTAATTGAACTTGATGATTTAACATTTATCTGTAGATTAATCATTTTTCTTTTGATTGCCTTCAAATGCAAGTGAATTCTTTCTTCTTTCTATTTAAAAACATCTTATTTCTCTCAGTCAGTAAGAAGGTGTAGAATCTTATAATTTCAAACAAGACATTTTTTTTCTTTATATGATGCACTGGCTGGATGGTCTGGTCAACAGACGAGACATATATTAATTTTTCTTACTCTGCCATCCTTATATCTTCAATAATCAAAAAAAAATTTAATAAAAAAAAAAGATTTTTGATTGAGATTTTTGTAGAGTTAAAAATGCTTGTCCTTTTAGTTTCAATATTTTTAAAAGTCTCTATCATATCAACTGATTTTCCAGACTGCTATTATATCCGATTTTTTTTCTATTTTTGACCACCTCTTTTAATTAGATTTATAACTTATTCTCAACCAAATTGTTTTTTTAGCTGGATAGTATGAAAAATCTCACTATCCTGATTTTTAGATGAACTTTTGTTTTGAAGGAAAAAAAAATAGTCTTAATCTTTTTTTACACCTATGTAACATCTCAAATTTGAGCTTCTTTCTTTTGATCTTAGGATGAAACACTTTTAAAATTAGACTTCTCACATCGTCTCTAAGTTTTAACAGAAAAACAACCCTTATAATACAAAATTGTTGAGTAAGAAAAAAATAATACAACAGATTTTTTTCTTTTTCTTTCAATATTTAATAAATGTAGACATATTTATGTGATGTAACACATACACTTTATCATTCAAATAATTTATAAACCAACATTAAAATAATCTAATTGCTAGCTTAGTAATTATAACCTTAATATTTAAAATTAAATCCTTAGCTTTTAAATCCAAATTACAATTATAGAAAAGCAAAAATAGAAGTATAGAACAAGATATTAGAATCGATCAAGCATAGGTTAGTTTTAAAGAAAGTTAATATGGGTAATTTAAAAGTGACTAACTAAATAGCTTTTATAACACACACTGTCTATACATATGCATTATAACTTTACTTTTTAACAAAAAAAAAAAAATATTGAATAGTTAAATGTGTGTATTACTCTTTTTGAGTTTTCTATCAACACACAAACAAGTAAAGAATATAACTGTTGTCCCACTCTCTTTCTGCCTTAAGCTTTTAAAACTTGATCTTGTAGGGTTTAAACTTGGATGCCCTACAGCTTCCTTTTTATATAAAAATGTGATGATGATTTTTGTTTTACATTTTCTTTCATGCACATTACTACAAATTTAGCTAATGACTAAATTGTAATGGCACAACATATATATTAATATATTCTTTTTTTACATTTATTTTTATTATAAATACTGCAAACTTTAATTTTCATCAAATAAAATATTTCAACAAATTTGGTTATTAATCAATAACTTATAATATTAATATATTTTTTATTTTAGCCACTCTACTTAAATTCATTCATCATCAAAACCAGTTGAAACAGTAAGGTCTGCTTTGCAGATCTTCGTTTCACCTTTTCTCACCTATTTCCTACCCTCAAACCTTAGTTTGAACCCCAATCTATCGTAGTGTGTCTGCAATACACTTATATACCAAAAATCTCGCCTAATTTTAAATCACGAGTACAATGCTCGTATTATATATAAGTATAGTTCATTCCCAAATAAATAAAAGATTATAGATTATGTATATGTTCACATAATTTTGATTTATTAAAAAGTAGGTTATATAAGTCGTAATTGCGCACACACTATGATATGCATTTTAAAACATATCAAAATTATAAATTGTTAAAGTTATTTTGTTTGAATCTGTTTACAAATATATTACCATTGTAATATATTTTGATTTAAAATAAAACTCATTTAGTAAATATTCGTTTAGTAAATAGATTCAAATATTGCAATTTAAAAGTAAAATAATTTTCGTTTAATTTAATAAAACTCATTCCAAATATTTCTGTTAAATGAGGGACAATAGTTTAATTAGTTAATGTTATATAAGTTTATGTAAAAACAGCAGATGTCCACTTAAGGTTTTCTTTAATTAATAAAAGTAATTTTTAATTAAATCTAGTTTGTAATTCGAATGTCGACAGGAAAATTAACAAAAGAAATTAATTAATGTTGAATTCCTTTGGACATTCGGATAGATTTAATTACAGCTGATAAGTCCGATATATTTTTGTAATGCTCCAGGGCAGTTCTATTGTTAATTTCTACTATAAAAAGGAGGGTTTTCTTTTGTTCTCCAGTTTTTCATTCTAATGTTTCTAAGAGAAATCATTCTGAGGTCTAATGTTTCTAACCAAAATTATTGTAGTAATTTGTAAATCTTGACATGACTGAGTAGAGCGCAAGAAGGCTATGTCTCTCCAGAATGGTCATATGCTGCCGTAGACCATCGGAAGTTATCACATAAGGAACCCCGGAATTGCTGCTGCCAAAAATATAAACATTTCCAGATTTTGCTGTTAAATTATATAAAAATCTGCCGACCATCAATCTACCTAAAATGCTTCTCCAGAGGTAACCCTAAATTAACCCAAGAGCTCTTGTGATAACTAACATGCTATAGCTATTTTAAATTGTTTTTCTTATATTTCACATAACTTCATTATGTATTTCTTTAACATGTTTAAATATACTCAACATTTTGCTCTCTATCCTTGGGTTAATATTTTCTATTGATTAAGCTTTCTGTTATTTTATTATGATAATGTGTCAGAATCATCTTTGACCAAGTGAATTATTCCCTTTGATGAAAATAAGATGCCGCTATGAAGGCACATTTTAAATTTCTAAATAATTTTCCAATTTTATTATCTTGCAAATCACTCGTTGAGGGCGATTCTATTCTTTAATATATAATATAATCACATAGTTTAAAATCTACATGTTATTGATTTTAATCTAATATGAGAGTATGTATGAGGTCAATGATTAAATGTGTCCCCTAATGCATGATTGCATATATAAATCTATACTTACTTTTCAAACCCGCAAGCATGCATTTTCCTATTTTAATTACCATGTTCTACTTTAATTACAAAGTTCATCATTGACGTCGAGAATGTGTGGACCCTTTTAAATGAATTTCTGGGAATTTGATTGGGCATTTCTCTTAATCCAAGTAAAACCCATTTAGTATGTTTTATATACACTAGTCTCATATTGCTAGTACATGAATTGGTTGTTGAGACTGCTTTGTTTTACTTTTCCAAGGATTCTTTACACGGCCAAGTCCGTTCTTTTCGCTTGTGGTTTTCCAGGCAGAGTGTGTCCCCAAATGACGCACCTGGAAATTAAATGCAATTATCACACAGTCGCAAAGTTTTGGCTGTTCATAAAATACTTTCCTACGGGTTAGTGGCGAGATGCCCTCCGCAATCATTCCGGATATTCAATATTGTTTTATTTTTATATTTATTTTACAAAGCATCCATGACTTAAACGTGCCACACCCTCCAACTTTAATAAATTCATTATCAGCAATACTGACCTCCCAATGCAACTCTATTATTATTATTCTCAAATAAATGCTTTGATCACATTCCCACTTTGTTGCTTAGTAAGCTTTTGTCCATGCTATTCTCAAAATCAATAAATATTTTAGAACACTTAATTTTCAAATATTTTCTTAGACTTGTATAATTGCTCAAAGCACCTCGTACATGTTACTATCTCATCAAGCACATTATCGTAATGCTATTAACCCGAGGAATAGAATATATCACTTTGCTTTAAAACCTTTTGTCATTTATTGGAATATAATGCCAACAATTATTTAATACGCGTCCCTGTCTCATATAAGCAGACAGTGGCATTATATATATATAATTTATATAAATAAATTTTGTGAAATTATTTAAAACTAAATTTGATCTCTTATTTTATTTGATTCCTATCACTGTCTCGGTCTATATATATATTTTCTGCATTTCTTTTGTAAATCCATAGATGTTAATTAGCCACTCAAGCTTCTTTTAGTATAGAGTCTTTTGTTTCTCCCTGACCACCAGGCACCGGTCAAAGGTTATACTAGTAGTGGCATCAGATGCGTTATCACGTAGATGGCACTGTGAAATTTGGACTTTAGATTCGAACTTAGTATATCTAGAAGGCAACCTCTCCTAGAATGTTCAGTTTCATGTCTGGGGTTTGAATTCTGCAGTGTGTTAGCGAGATAGACGATTCTGACTGTTACAATGTATTCCAAAATATATTTGTAAGTCACAGAATGCCAGTTGTTTCATATAATAATTATCCACCACACTTATATCCATAAAATATTCAGTAATCACGTATGTCAAATAATTAAGTTTAATTTGGTTGACTAGTATTAAGAATACATAAAAAAGAAAAAAGATGATCAAATACCTAATTTTAACAAAACAAAATTGTTTGAATAAACAAAATGTTAGTGAATACTAACTAGAATTTGAATATGGCATAAATGATCATTTATATATATATGTTCAACAGATGGCGTTTTACCAAAACCACCGAACATGTGTAAAATTTGTTTACATAAACGAAAAAAGAGTCAGAATTAACTACCTCTTTCATTTGCTCACCCCCAGATCAGCTGATTTCAAGCTGGTTTGCTCTCATCAGTGAGGGATAGAGTATAGAAACTAGATCTAAACACTGATTCTCAAGTGTTTATGCAAAACGTTTCTATCAGTTTGCAAGCGTGAATTTTTCAGACCGGTAAAGTCTTCAAACTCAGCTTAGCAAGCCAGATATTTATATGGGTCTGATCTCAGTTCAGTATCACCATATAATCAGTCTCTGCAATATATATCATTGCAAGAAAACTTTAAAGGTACATTTATGAAAAACAAAAACAAGTTATTCACGTAACTTGCTATCACTTGTTATTTATGTTCAACAGATGGCGTTTTACCAAAACCACTGAACAAGTAAATTAAAATAAATGAAAAAAAAAGAAAATTGTTGATTATTTTTTTTTTTTTTTATTTAAAAAATTTAAACTTTTGGTGGGTTTTGTGGTTAGTAACTTCTTTAAATAAAAAAAAAAAGGGATGGGAGGTTACGTGAATAACTTGTTTTTCATAAATGTACCTTTAAAGTTTTCTTGCAATGATATATATTGCAGAGACTTTGATTATATGGTGATACTGAACTGAGATCAGACCCATATAAATATCTGGCTTGCTAGGCTGAGTTTGAAGACTTTACCGGTCTGAAAAATTCATGCTTGCAAACTGATAGAAACGTTTTGCATAAACACTTGAGAGTCAGTGTTTAGATCTAGTTTCTATACTCTATCCCTCACTGATGAGAGCAAACCAGCTTGAAATCAGCTGATCTGGGGGTGAGCAAATGAAAGAGGTAGTTAATTCTGACTCTTTTTCGTTTATGTAAACAAATTTTACACTTGTTCGGTGGTTTTGGTAAAACGCCATCTGTTGAATATAAATACCAAGTGATAGCAAGTTACGTGAATAACTTGTTTTTGTTTTTCATAAATGTACCTTTAAAGTTTTCTTGCAATGATATATATTGCAGAGACTTTGATTATATGGTGATACTGAACTGAGATCAGACCCATATAAATATCTGGCTTGCTAGGCTGAGTTTGAAGACTTTACCGGTCTGAAAAATTCACGGTTGCAAACTGATAGAAACGTTTTGCATAAACACTTGAGAGTCAGTGTTTAGATCTAGTTTCTA
The DNA here is from genome assembly GCA_028023455.1 of Epiperipatus broadwayi. Lineage (NCBI taxonomy): Eukaryota > Metazoa > Onychophora > Udeonychophora > Euonychophora > Peripatidae > Epiperipatus > Epiperipatus broadwayi. Next base: position 3,142,474 of record JAQFVV010012408.1, on the reverse strand, counting down.
TACTCTATCCCTCACTGATGAGAGCAAACCAGCTTGAAATCAGCTGATCTGGGGGTGAGCAAATGAAAGAGGTAGTTAATTCTGACTCTTTTTTCGTTTATGTAAACAAATTTTACACTTGTTCAGTGGTTTTGGTAAAACGCCATCTGTTGAACATAAATAACAAGTGATAGCAAGTTATGTGAATAACTTGTTTTTGTTTTTCATATATATATATTGTAATCATATATTTAATCCTGTGGATTAGATATATGTTACAATGCTCTAAAAATATTTTATAGGTTATAATAAACAAATTTTCTGATTATTATTATTATATAGTCTTAAGTTTAATTGTATTTGTATATTGGACTATTTTTATCATCTAGTATTGAATATTGAGAAAAAATTAATTTTATTTAAATTTTCAAAGTACAGTCAACTGTTAATAATAGCATACAGATTAGTATATGCACAACATTTTGAGAGGTATTATTCTTCTCTTTTCTTCTGGTGTTGCTGGCCTGACCAGTCACAGTACTAGCATGAAAAATGAATCTGGGCCCTTAGATTCTTGAATATTGAATTTTAAGGTAACACTCTAATAAACTGAGCCATCCTGCCAAAGGCAACAGTCAGTAGAAATTTCATCTAATTATCTATGAAGTTCCTCCTGTTCCTTAAGGACAAACTTGATTAAATTAAGTATAGTCACAGCAGGTTGATTCACTATTGTTCTATCAGCAGCTTCTTTGATTTTTTTTTTGTACTTTTTTTTCTCTATTCAATATTTTTGTATTTTCCCAATTAAACATATGTTATATATTCTACTACCTTAGGCACATCTGTTTTTTTCTTTTAATCATTAGTTTATTCTCTTGCAATTTCTTTTCAATGGGGCAACTGGTCTCACCAACATACATTCTTCCATATTCACATGGTATTTCATAGATGCAGTTTATGTTTTCCAGCATTTCAAGTTTAGGCTTTGTAGGTGTTAGAATTCCTCATAGTGTTGTATTTCTGGAAAGCTGTTCTGATTTTTCTAATTTGTCTGCTATTTTTGGTATATATGGATATACTATAGTACCAATAACTGTTCTTTCTTTTGTTGGTTCTTTATGTTGTCTAGTTAAGGTTTTTCTAATAACAGCTGATAGATAATCATTTTTTAAAAGTTTGTTCTATATGGATCTTTTTCCAAATCACTGGTTTCTGAACAAACTTCTTTTTCATAGTGATATTTTAACTCCATATTTTGTGTTTTTGGTGTAATCAAATGTATATGCTAAGCATTTTTCTGTATGATTGAGTTTTCTATAAAGTGTATTTTTGCTTTTGCCATGAGGGAGTCTGGTCACAAGAACATCTAAGAATACCAATTTATATTCTTGTTCTGATTTCTATTGTGAATTCAATTGAAGGGGATATGATGTTTATGTGTTTCCAGAAAGTTTGTAGGTGCTTCACCATGTGGCCATACAAGAAGTGTATCATCAACATAGCAAAGCCAAATTTTAGGTGGATATTAAATAGTCTTTATGGCTGTAATTTCAAGTTCCTCTATGTAAATATTGTGAATCAGAGGTGACAGTCATGAGTGCATAGCCATTCCTTGATTTTGGTATAAAAATTGCATTGTATTGAAATAGATTGTTGTAATGGAGAAGGTTAATAGTTCCATTAATATATCAATAAGAAGAGATGCTCTGGCTTGTAAGTTATCACTATTTAGCACTTTTCTTACAATAGACAATACTTCTTCATACGTTACATTTGTGAACAAACTTTCCAAATGAAAGCTTACTAGTATGTCAGTTCTTTCAATTGCTATGTTCCTGATTAATTTTACAAAGTGTCTAGAAGCCCTGACAAAGGACTGTTTCTTGTCTGCCAAAGGACTAAGAAATCATAAAAAATTTGTCAGGGTGAATTTCTAGAACCATAAAGATGAGGAATTTTACTGAAATATGATGTTAGTTTACATTTTTCTGAATCATTGAAGTATCTGTGATGTTTTTTAAGTAATGCTTGAAACTTTGTTTCTATTGTAACGATATATAAATATGTCGTTACATTAATTTAAAATAAAAACTTAAAGTTCGCAAATAAAAGTAAAAAACTAAACGCTAAAATTAAAATGTTTGTTAAACGTATATACATTCGCACAGATGCCAAACTTTAAAAATATTTTTTTTTTAAAAAACAAATAAATAAATATTTGAACGTACTTTTTTATATAAAAAAAAAAAAGTACAAGATTTAAAAATAAAAACAGGTATTAATTAATTCTCGTAATCTGTAAATGGAAATGATTGTTTATGAATTATCGAAGACCAAACTGGCCCTTGGGCTCTTGTATAATTAAAATGATCTGATGAAAGATAGATAAGAAGAAAAGAGAAATTAGCTTGACCAATGGAAGCACCAAGCCTCAGCCCGGACCTGAACGAAAATTTGGATTAGTGACGTCTTTGTTCAGTCAATCCGTGTGGATTAATATAAAAAGGGAAATACAGTTTTTTCGGACAGTTCCAGCATTGTGTGTTTGAGAATTGTGGTAGGACGCACATACCACACTCTCTATTTAAAAGAAAAATGAAAAGACTGTGATACCTTGAACCAGCTATTGCCATCTCCAGGACATTATCTTCCAATGGAGGCGTCGCGGGAATTAAAAGCAGAAACCTGGACTCTTCTACCATAAGCTATATGAAATGAACAATTATTAAAATCAATTATGAACTTTCGTCAAGTTTTACAAATTAATAAACAAGCCAACTTAAATGTTAAAACGGACTCTTATCTGACTTTTGTCAGTTTTTAAATCAAATTAAGAATGTTTAATTTTATATGTTTTCCGATTGATAAAAATCATTTCCATTTTTTTTTTCTTATTGTATAAATTGTTTAAATTTTAATTGATGAAATTTAAGGTTGGGTATAGACGTTGCATAGATTCGTTAGCGGTTGATAATGTTGTGGTTTTCACATTCGATTAGAATATATGTCAACGATATCACTGCAAGCATCTTACGATGAATGCTAATGGGATTTGTATATTCCCTATGCAAGTGACGTTTATCGATGATTTTGTATTTTGATCGGTTGTGTTTAATTTGGAATGTTTTTGACCGTGGAATCTGTGCAGCTGATCTGTACTCAACATTTTAAAACAAATTTTATAAAATGCATTTGTGCAAACGTATCTAAATGTTAAATTTAAGTCGGGCGTGAATGGCTATATAGATTTGTAAAGTTATATTAGGGGAGGGTAATCTTAGGTTATTTGTGTCGTTGTTGAATTGGGTCAATGGATTGGATATATTTGTGTAATTAGTAGATGTAGTATAAGTTTTGCTACGTGCAGAATCGCTGAATACACCGCACCAACCCTTTGCCTATGGATGGGATTGTAAGTCGGCAAAAAGGATCGCGGTCCCTTCCTATGGAGTTTTTATTTTATTGTTCTTCTTGCTATACAGACGTCATATTCCTGTATTGGACAAGAGTAAATGTTTTCTCTAACTATCCTGTTCAGATTTCCATTCCTGACAGTATAGTATATTTGTGCTGTTGTATTTTCATGCTACATTGAATACATAAATGTATCAGGTGGATTGATGCCAGTTTGACTGCAAATTTTAGCCTAAGGTTAAATAGGGATGAAATGTTTTATTTTCAAATGCAAATCTATGTAGTCTATTCATACTTGACCATCTAAATAAAATATTAAACTCATTGAAATTTATGTAAATGTACAATTAAAGAGTAATATAAAAATCTAAAAATGTTAAACCTATTCCTCGGATTTAGAATGATTTTATATGTGCGTAAATAAATATTTTTATGTGTTAATTTCTGGCAGTGGCTTTTATTCTTTGATATTTAAGATATAAATTCAGATATAGATTTTTATCTCTGCGTCTCCGCTGAGCTAGTGACTTGGGCTAACGATCGGAATATTTAAATAAAGTGGAATCTTAACAGCGCGTATCTGCCTACTCTATAAATTTTTCTAGGTTTAAATGCCTAGATAGCGCCCTGGTAGTTGCAGATATCGTTTTGCGGTTATATTCGATCTTCATGTTCATTTCGATCATTATACTATATTTGGTATCAGATTTTTTGCCACTTTTCTGTAACTATGAAGAGTTCTTGTATTTTGTTGTCATAATCAGTTGTAGTCCATAAAACTGTTGCATTGCCTTTGTCAGCTGGGAGAGTGATTATATATTTGTCAATTTTGAAAAAATTGACTGCTTTTCTCTCATCATAAAATATGTTTGACTTCAGTTTTTGTTGTTTATCAAGTGTTTCTTTTTATTCTCTACCATAATTATTCTGTTTCTTCTAAAGGAATTTTTGAATGACTTTCTCAGTGGCTGCCACCATATTGATTATATACATTTGTTGTATAGACACATGATGAAACCCTTCTACAAACTTTCTGGAAACATATCAACAACATATCCCTTTCAAATAAATTCACAATAAAATCAGAAAAAGAACACAAATTGGCATTCTTAGATGTTTTCATCACAAATCTCTCTCATAGCAAAAGCAAAACTACGGTTTACAGAAAACCCACACATACAGGAAACTACTTAATATATTCAGCCAATCACATCAGAAACACAAATCATGGAATTATACTATCATTATGGAACAGAACAAAAGAAGTTTATTCAGAAACCAGTTTTAAAAAGAGAGGATCTCTATAGAATAAACTCTTATGAAAAATTGTTATCTATCAGCTGCTATTAAGAAAGACTTAGACAACATAAAGAATAAAAAAAAAAAAGAACAATTATTGGTTCTGTAATATATCCATATAAATCTAAAATAGCAAACAAATTAAGAAAAATTTGTAATCACTATAACATTAGAATAGCCTTTGAGAGCAATACCACACTATGAGGAAATGTAACTTCTACAAACCCTAAACTTGAAATGCTGAAAAACAAAAACTCTATGAAATACCATGTGAATGTGGAAGAATGTATATTGATGAGACCAGTTGTAACATTGAAAGGTAATTGCAAGAATATAGAACTAATGATTAGAAGAGAAAAACAGATGTGGCTAAGATAGCAGACCATGTATGTAACAATGAACATATGTTCAATTGAAAAAATATAAAATTATTGGACAGAGAGGAGAAGGTGCAAATAAGAAAATTCAAAGAAGCTGCCTATATGACAATTGTGAATAACTCCATAAGTCAACCTAGTGGGTCTATACATAGTGTATGGAAACCACTAATCAACATTGCCTTTAGGAAAAAGTGAGAAATCAAGATAAGTATAGATAAGTATATGAATTTTCTATCGATTGCTGCCTTTAGCAGGATGACTTAGTTGGTTAGAGCATTATCTTAAAATTCAATATTCAAGAATCAAGGGTCTAAGTTCCATTCCCAGACTAGTATTGTCATTGGTCAGACAAGCAACACCTGAAGAAGAGAGGAGAATAATATATCTCAAAATGAAGTGCATATACTAACCTATGTTATTACTAACAGTTGAATATACTTTGAAAATTTAAATAAAGTTAAATGTTTCTAAAGACATTCAATACTCAATATTAGATTATGAATATAGTCCAATACATAAATACAACTAAAATACTGTCATCACAAATCTTAAGCTAAATGTTTTAATATTATGAATTAAAATAATTGCCAACTTTTAGAAAAATCTTAAACTAAATGTTTAGATATTATGAGTTAAAGTACTTGTGTTAGCCTATTTAGCTCTTAGTTATTTAAAAATGCTTAGATTACTTCATATTTACTTTGAAAGACTAAAATTAATAGTTTGAATCTAAAAAAAAGTTAATTTAAAACTTGCTGTGCTTCAAGTAAATGCATTGAACAAAGTTATTTTATGCTCTATAAAAATAGTTATTTAACTCTGTTAGAATCTTTGTTGGTTTGATTATTTTAATAAATGGTTTTTAATGAAAGATTTATTAAATATTAAGAGTATTTAAAATCAGAATTTAAACACAATTGGGATAGTATCAATTTAAATCAGTTTTAAATGTTAGTCATTAATTTATTTTCTTTATTTTAAAATAATAATCATATACATGCGTGTTTGATTATTTTGAGCATTCATGTAAAAGAACTGAAGTTTAAAAGGTTATTAAAAGTAATAGTATTTTTAAAAGGTACATCTAATAATTATATTTAAATACTTTTAAATAGTGTAAGAGAAAGAATATATATTTGAGTTAAAATATTTGATTTAATAAAATATAAGTAACTAATTTATTACTGTTAAATAAATCATTTATTTAATAATTAAATTGTAATTAACAAAATTTATTAGTTGTCTGGATTGACAAATGTCAAGAATCAAATTAATTAATTGTAAAAGACAAAAATACACTAATAGTTTACATATTATGATAATATGCTGGGAGGATTGCTTCAACTGTGTCACATTATAAAATGCAGTGGAAAATCTTGTTGAGCATGTGCGTATAAAAGAAATACACACATTATTATGCAAATAATTTTAATCTTATTCTTTAATTACTTCATTTCACTTCAGTTTTTTAATCAAACAATACATTTTATAAAATGTGAAAAATCCTAATAATTTTCAAAAGAAGTCAATAGAAAACAGAGCACACATGAGAAATTATGTTCTCTATTTTTGTATTAAAACATTAGTTAAATTTGAACTTTTTCTATAATAATTATCTTTGACAATTTAACTACTCTTTTAATTAATTATTAACATTAATTTTAATTGCTAAGGAAGTTATTATATTCATACCAAATTAAAATATGAAAATGATAAATTACCATCAAAGTATTGACTTTATTAAAAGAAATGACAATTATTTAGACTTGTATTATAAAATTATGTTATAAAAATCAACCTTTTAAATATCTTGAAGAAAAGACTTTATTCAGATGTTTTTATGCTATGCTGTATAAACTAATGTTGGGTTAACATAATTATTAGTTCCAATTTCATTTATCTAGTTATTAAAATAGTTTTTAAAATTACTTATTTGCTTTAAATATATTGCTTTACATTTAAAAAAGAAGTGATTTAAGCTTACATCATTGTTCTTAATATTACTAAAATGTCAACTTTATAAAAAACAGTTAATTAATATTCTCTCTCTGCTGATTTTTTTTCCAATTTGTATTATAGTTAGAAATGTTTTATTAAAGAAAACCATATATTATTTTAAATATTAACTCTTGTCATCTTTAAATTTGTTGAATTCGTGAACATTTTATCAAAGTATTTCTGCTATAAATTTTTGTATATGTTCTTTCTTTTCCATAATGAAAGACTATTTACTGTTGTATCATTTTAAGAAAATAGCAAAAAGGACTTGAATGAAAAATGATAATTCTTCTTGTAAAGGGAAGAGAACTTTTATCTCTAACCTGAAGAAGGGTATAATATTTATTATATATTTTTTGATATATTTACAATTATTTGTAGTTATAATTTATGCATTATATTATTATTATTAATATTATTTATGATGTTATAAATGTAGTTATAATGATGGCATCCAAGAAATAAAATTGGGTAATATATACTGTAAAAGATTTATTATATGAGTTAATTTTTACTATTATTTTGGAATTCTCTGAATTATTGTTTAAGCTTAAACAAATGATTGCATCCAATATAACATTTTAATATCTTTAATATAAGTGTTTATAAATGAAAGTATTATGAATCCCAGTGTGTGTGAGAGAATATTAGATAGCTTATAAATTGAATGTTGTCATCGTTATGCAATGACAATTTCATTGGTATATTAGTATTAGACTAAATGGATGCAATGGATGCCTTTTGTATGTGCGTGAAAGAGATATAATCATTTATTTATTATTATAAGTTCTATGCCTTACACTATTAGTGATATACTTTTAGAAAACCTTAGTGGAAATTATACCACTTTTTATATGCATTTAACCCCTCGATGAGTGAGAGTGAGGCTTGATTATTTATCAGCACTGCCTGCACATAGTTATCAGATACTTAGTCATATTTTATTTGTTTGTATTTTCATTATACACTTTGCCATAGAATTTCAATGTTAAAGTGTATTTTAGTATATTATAAATATCTAAAGGCATGTTTGCTTTATAATTCATAATTGTCAAAATGCATGTTTATCTTCTAATTCATTATTAGCTCTACTATAATTTTAAACTTAAAATATATTGTAAAAGTTGAGTGTATTTATCTCTTCACCTCAACTTAGGTATTATTAGTCTTATATAAGTGCATTATTTATCTTGCATAATGTTTGTCACTATCTTTTTAAAACCTGTAAAGTGTTTCCACACTGATTTTTCAATCCTGTTTTGGTCATGAAAAGTATATAATATCTTACTGGTAGCCTGGATATAGGCATATTGATGTACTGCTGTTACCTATGGATATAATGTTTGAAATAAAGACCATATTAGGTAGATAGAAAAACTTAATTACTTAGGTTAATTACATATGTTATAAATTTTAGGAACGTTTTATAAAAAGTACATTTATGTATAAAACTGATTAATATTTATGAGTATAATATATTAAATTATTAAAAAAAAAGCTTATTGTAAATAAATATTCTATTATATAGTAATTATTATTTGTTGTAAATAAATATTCCTTACTATTAATTAAATACATTTCTGTTTCATTACCATTGTGATATTATTGCATTATCACATCTGTTACTCAGAAAATGTACATTAATAAAGTTTTCATTATTAATTACTTTATAAGAATATACTTCAGTCATCGCATAAAAGTTACTTACCTGCTTTACCCACATATCAGAATTTATTTATTTTCAAGTTTAATCATTCATTTTGTTTATTGTTCATTTTTACCTGTATGGTCAAAAGATTAATAGTATGTTATATATTTTATTCAATGCACTTGTAATGTAGTTAGTATCATAAAATATATCCTTACTGTCTTCTGTATTATTCCATGTTATTGCTTATTAAAAGTTGCATCAGAAGATAGGAAACTTATATGTTTTATAGTTAGTAGAAATGAAATAGTTATACTTGAATAACTTTAAAGAATTTAGAAATGTTCCAATTTTACTAATTGTATATTATTTAAGCATTTGAATACTCTAGCATTAGATAGTCTCATTTCTGCTTTCTTAAAAATACTAATGTTAAGGATAAAATTAAGAAAAGAATATAAAATGATTAAGGTATAGTTTGAATAATACATTTTAAGAATGTTTAAATATATTACCATAGGCATTTCTTGTTCCATGTGCATTTTGAATTTGAACCCTGAGATAAAGACATTTCAGTACATAAGATGAGATTTTAAAATTATAAAAGAACCTATATTTTAAGCAACATAAAACTAATTTAATTCAATATAATAATCTTATATTTTAGTAATCAGAATTAATCAATTTTTATTTTTTCAGGGGTCTCTCGTTTTTAGCTAATATGGTGACTAATTGTGTATCTTGGATTCCAGCATTTGTGCCAGGGTAGCATCCTACTTTGTGCATGCTACAATATATATATATATATATATATATATATATATATATATATATATATATATGTAACTCTAAATAAATATTTGAAAATACAGTAATTAAAAGTCAATAAAAATAATATGTATAACTATAACTTAGAAGCGCTTTCACTATGTAAATGTGATAGTTGACAAAGCTACAACCTAGTGAAAGTGCTTCTAAGTTATAGTTATACATATATTTTTTATTGACTTTTAATTACTGTATTTTCAAATATTTATTTATAGAGGTACGTATATTATTTTGAAGAAATACAGACATTGATTTGTAATATTAATATATATATATATATATAAATGCATCTATATTATCTATACTAAACTTAATGTAATTAGAAGGACTTGAACTCAGACTTTCAAACTGCCCATGGCTATTCATTTTATCTCAGACAACTAATACACATGAGCATGTACATGTGAAAAAGCTAAATGATCTCCAATATAAGTATTTCAAGCTGGACCAGCACACATTAGTTGGTCCAGATCATCATCTCTCATAGATATATACAATCAGTGCTCAGTTTATATTAAGACAGCAAATCTTCAAACTTCAATAAATATATTAAGGTCCTATATGTGAGGGGTCAGAGTGACTTAAAGTCAACATGGGTATGGCAATAATTGGCATCAGCAAGAGCTCTGAGTGTTTCAGCCTTGAATTTTCAATAATATGGATGGCTGAAGAGTTGGAGGCTGGAGAAGACTGAAGTTTGTCCATTAAAGTTTGAAAATTTGCTATCTTAATATAAACTGAGCATGTGTGGGAGAAGGGGATCTGAACCAACTGACGAGTGCAGGTTCAGCACCAAATACCTATATTGGAGATCATTTATCTTTTTCACATGTATGTGGACATGTGTATGAATTGTATGAGATGAAGCAGATAATCATGGGAAGCTTAAAAGTCTGAGATCAAATCCTAATTATATACATATATATATATATATAAAAGACATATTTTGCGGGTTCATCCATGTTAAAAAATTTGAATATTGATATACCGACATTTCGACTTGATCACACAAGTCATATACTGGGTGATAAAAGGTGGAAAGACGGTTGTAGAGGTGCTACAATCACTGATTTGAAAAAAAATGTTAAAGTTCCACTAATAGCAAAAATATTAAATTAAGAATGTTTTTTTAAAAAAAAATCTTTCCAAATAGGAGGAAGTTTGCATGTATCATCTCGCTTATTGATATAATCTGGCCTTTTAAGTATCTCGATGTCTTCTCTAATTTTGCACTTTATATATATATATATATATATAAAACAAATGTAAAATGTCTAATAAAAATACACACATTAATAATAAAAAAATAAATATTTATAATTTCTACAGTTGAAACCAAGTAATAATAATAATTATAATAAAATGCTTTAGAAAACTAATAATAAAAATTGACCAAAAAATAAAATAAAACTATCACCCAGGTATCTTTGATTTTCAATTTTTCTGAATCTGAACTCAAACAGAAAAAAAATAAACATCTTGAATAGTTAAATGAAAAACTTATTTTCTTCTCTATATTCACACTGGAGATTATTTCTGATTTTACTTAGAATGGTTGTTTTCTCATCCCTGGTGTTCACCTCGAGATGTCGCTATTTCTAGGTCAATTCCTAGAAATATACTGTTTCACCAGCCTTCAATCAACAAAAGAGGAATTTTTCTACATTATCAATGCAGAAGAGTCCTCATGTTATGTTGGACAGAGGTGGGGGTGACAGAAGCCAACACAAAGAGACTTCTTTCTATGATAAAACACAGAAAGAGTTCCTGAGACGGCTGCCGGTTATGGCTTTATTTTTTCTTTTTTCTATGCTAAAAGCAAAGAAAAAGAAATGCCTTTATCAGCTGCCATAGTAGTTGATTTTGTTCATCATTTTCTTGCAATAGTAGAATATCTATTTTCTCTGTAGTTTCGTGTGGGAGTGTGTGTATTTGAAGCAGTCATAGTTTTTTAAAATTTGATAAGACATCTATTTTTTTTAATGTGTTGTAACTTATTTTACTGTTGTAAGTTTAGTAATAATGTCCTGAAGATTCCATTACAAATGGGTAACCCTCAAAAATTGCTTTTAAGGGTGCCAAACAGAAAAAATTTGAAGGATCACGCGAAAAGTACCATTTTCATGAGAATTTGTCCGTGACCAGTTACTTTTGCTATATATATATGCACAAACAAAAACAACCCAGTGTCTTTTATTAGTAATTACTTGTCCAAAAAAGAAAATTAGTCTGGTATTACTTTTTTTTTTTTTTTACATTTATTATTTCAAAATAAGATTAGTTTTTATATCTACACACTAACAAAAACAACCCAGTTCCTGATTAATTACTGTCTTAAAAAAAAAAAAGCAAATTTAATGGGTTTGATTTTTCAATGGAGTATTTGAATTATGGTTTTTTTTATATATATATATATAAGATTTACCAAAAAAAAAAAAAAGAAACCCACTTTCTGAATAATTACTGTCAAAAGAAACACAACTTAGTCAGCTATCATTTTTAAATTTACTATTTCAATAATGGTACCCTTTTTATATAGACAGACTTAACAAAAACAACCCACTTTCTGAATCATTACGGTCCCTAAAAAAAGAAAGCCAATTAGTCGGGTATCATTTTTCAATTGAGTCTTTCAATGACGGTCCTTACTAATAGTAGTCGGGTATCAATTCTAAATTGTAGTATATAAATTATGTTGCTTTTGAATAAAATGATTGATTTACTCTTGACAAAAAATACCGTAACTTTAAAAAAAAAACACACATAAAGTCCAAAAAAATTAGAAAAAGCCCCGTAACTTTAAAGACACACACACAAACTAAAAAACAATCTAAGATTAATCAACATTTACTTATTATGTATTGCTTTAGAGTAAAATTATTGATTTACTCTTACAAAAAAAAATACCATAACTTTAAAAAGACACACACTAAAGTCAAAAAAAAAAATTAAAAAAACACCGTAACTTTAAAGACACACGCACACAAACTTAAAAACAGGATAAGATTACTAAACATTTACTTATTACATCTTGCTTTTGAATAAAATTATTGATTTACTCTTGCAAAAAAAAGACCGTAACTTTAAAAAGACACACATATAGTCAAAAAAAAAAAATTAGAAAAACACAGTAACTTTAAAGATACATGCACAAACTCAAAAACAATATAAGATTAATAAACATTTACAAAAAAATGAAAGACTAACATCATATAATACTATTAGTTATTATAATATTTTATTACAAATCTAAGAAATCAGATCTTTTTATATCAAATCGATCATTTAGGTCCAGCCCGGAATCGTTATATGTATATATTTTTGATTAGCATCAATGCCATCCTGTGGCGAACACCAGGGATGAGAAAACAACTGAAGTATTTTATTCAGTGTTTTCAGATAAGAGTTTATTTTATTTTCTTCTTTGAATAGTTTTCTTCATTCTCTTTAGGATATTTTTTGAAATGTAAAATTGACTATGGTTTTAGTAATTAATCAAACTATGATTACTTAAAAATTCATATTCTTGCAATTCCCTTCAAATTTTACTATTTTAATTTTGTCTTCTCACTTTATATAATTCCCAATTCTATATATAATACTGAAACTGAGCATTTGCTGTTGATTAGTTAGTTACACATGGAAATGACAAAATACATTAAAAATTAATGCTAATTCCCTGGCAGGATTAACAGACATTTATTATAAAGGTTTTAAAATATTTCCACCTAGGCAAATTAGTACACTTTTTAGGATCTAACTTTTCAATGGCAGACTGAAATTTTTTCCTAAAGCTATGACTTTGTGGTAGATATGTGTTTAGTACAGTGATATAGCTTTTATCTTTCTACTTTTATTTAATTTGCTTGCTATTTTTTAGGGTTTTTATTTATGAGGATTTGTTTGTTAACTGCTTTTTTTCTTCAAAAATCAGTCTTTTCTCAAGCTATAATGCAATAAAATTAATCTACACTGTAACTATTTTTTAAAAAAGTAGTGAATTGTATTGCACCTAGCTATTTTGGAGAATTAATCACTTAATTAATAACAGTTCATTAAATTAATTATCGTTTATTAATTTATAAATCTGAAACCATAAATTTAAAAATAAGATAACCCTATTATTACAAACTAAAATATAACTGCATTTTACATTTTCTTTTTGCTTAAGTATTAAATTATTTAATAGTTATTTTTGTTAATAAAGAAAATGTTCATTTATAATATATGATTACACAAATGTATTTAATATTTGACATTTTATTTTTAACAATTTATAGTATTGTCAAACTATCTATATATTATGTGTTTATTTCTAATTTTTCTTTTCAAGCTTGAAATATTTATGCACTAACACTCTATGTATTATAAGACTAATCTATATCTATATTGAAATGGTAACCTTCTATATCCTTTATTGTTTCACCATCAATCTGATTGCTTACTCATCTGGGCTAGTTTCAAATCTATTTAATGTATTTGAAAACTCAAATTAAGTTTTAAAATCTTCTGTCATGGCTGTCTAAATGGCATTATTTAGATAGGATTAGTAAAATTATAGCGTACAAAGTTTACGTAATATTTATAAAAAATGTTTATTAGATTATTAAAGTTAGAAGTTAAATTATTAATTTTGTCGTTACCATTGTAAATTCATATGTGGATAATCTATCCCATATTACAACATATATATAGGGGAAGCATGAGTAACAATATGTTCAAGTGTTGTTAGCCGAGAGGTCAGCGCAGCTACCTTGCAGATGTTGTTGTGGGTTCGCCTCCCGGCCATCGCTATGACATATGGGGGAAATAAAAGAGTTTTCTTAAACAATTTATTATCAGATTTTCTTATTTTATATATTTCAAGGCAAAATTTTCTTGAAAATATGTTTTAAAAAAAAGATTTTATTTTAAAATAAAAAAAGGATGTTTAAAAAAAAAAGTTTTTTTTAAAACAAAATGTTAAAAGATTATTTTATGTATAATTAAAAATAAAAGTTTTGGTTCTCATTTGAAAACAGATTGTGGGTTGTAAACAAGAATGTAATTAACACCCCATCTGCATTAGGTAAAAGTAAAAGTTAGTTCAAAATCTTGCTAATTAAAATAGTATTAGATAAGATTAAAATTTATTTTAAAATCTAAAATAGAAATTGTTTACAACAAGAAATCTTAATATGTAATAGCCTATGGAAAGGGTTCTAACATTCCAGAATTTATCTAAGATTTCAAATCCGAATTATATAAATTATATTTTAATTAAATCTTAGAGATTTAATGAGTCCTGAGGCAAAGTAAAGTCCAAAAGGTATTAAGGTGAAACATATAAATAGGTTATGTTTTAAGCCTCAAAAGATAGGACTTCATTTTTCAATAGTGTTGGCCACCAAAGTTTATGCAGATTTGAATTTGAAAATGAAAGAGAAAGATAATTTATGCTGTTTTCTCTGTGAGAATGGGGATTTCGTTTCTATCTGATGCCATAACAACTAGGCTATCACCTAAATATAGCCAGTAGTTTTTGGTTAAGTGTACTGTGGTCACTAGGTGATGCTGCAGCACCACCAAGAAGCATGCAAGTGATAAATTTCTATCCAAAAATGACTGAAATTGATGGAAAAATTAAAATTAAATCACATGAGGCAAGACATGTAAAGTAAATAAAAAATCAAGTGAAATGATGTGCAAATTTTAAAAAAGTACACACACAAAATCGGTAAAAATATATAAAATAAACCTCCCCCCAAGTGATAAACGGCTCAAAAATAAATAAAGTACAAATTACAAAAACAGAAATCGGTGAAAATACACCAAACACAGAAACCCCCCCCCCCACAATGAAGAATTCTTCACTTAAATCGACAAGTAAAATGTCTGAGGCAAAATAAATCCAACAAATCCATCAAAAATATAAATTACAAAAAAAAAACCAAGAAAATACAATAAAATTTGAATTAAAAAAACAAAAATCAATAAAAATACGTCAAACATAGAATCCGCCCCTAGAATGAAGAATTCTTTGATTAAATTGACAAATAAAAATGCCTGAGACAAAATAAATCCAACAAATCCATTGAAAATACCAATTACAAAAAAAAAACAAGAAAATGCTACAAAAATTGAATTAAAAAAATTAACAATGGTGGAAGGCAGGAAATACAAAAACAATTTCATAAAATTATTTAGCTTTCAACATTTGCAAATATGCATTGCAATCAGATTCCGAAGCAATGATTATACAAACTAAAAAGAACATTACATGAGAAAATCTATTTCTCAAATTAATAATTCTCTGCTTGAAATTATGGCATATCATCAAAAATAAGTCAAACATAAAACCTATCTTTCCCCCAGTGAAGAATTTTTATTTAAAAATAGCTGAAATGGACAAAGTAAAATACATAAAACATCCCCCTCCCTTTTTTCTACACTCTGCAGACAACCCAAAATAAAGAAGCAACACAGATATGGATAAGCTTTCTATTAATTTTAATCTTAAACATAATTGATAAATTTTAAATATTATTTGTGCTCAAATATTTATTTTATATATATATGAAAAACAAAAAACAAGTTAAAAACTTGCTAACACTTGTATTTATGTCAACAGATGATGTTCTACCAAAAACACTGTCAAGCATATGTTTACATAAACGTCAGAGCATGCATTCACTATCTCTAACTTTAATTCACTTTCAGATCATGATTTCAAGCTATTTGCTATCATCAGTGAAAGATGGAATTTTAGAAACTAGATCTAAACACAAACTCTGAGTGTTTATGGAACAGTTTCTATTCAGCTTGCAAGCAGGAATCTTTTAGACACGTAATGTCTTCAAACTCAGCATAGCAAGCCAGATAGCTACATGGGTCTGATCTCAGTTCAGCATCACCACATACTAGAAGCCTCTGCAATATATATCATTGCTAGAAAGACCTCAAAGGTACATTTATGAAAAACAAAAAACAAGTTAAAAACTTGCTAACACTTGTATTTATGTCAACAGATGACGTTCTACCAAAAACACCGTCAAGCGTATGTTTACATAAACGTCAGAGCATGCATTCACTATCTCTAACTTTAATTCCACTTTCAGATCATGA